>JAFVLL020019917.1:0-86845 GCA_021397915.2 Tor tambroides
CCAGGATAGTACGGAAGAGCACAGCCGATTCCCCATGACACAATGCCTTCTAAAGTCCCATCACAAATGAGAGGACCGCCCGAATCACCCTATGAAAGAAGGATTAATGCATTTGACTTTTTTTTTTTAATTTTCCCCATCACAAATCACACTATCCTTATGAAAATGGAACAAAAACAGAATATTTTTACCTTGTTAACATTAATATTCTTCAAAGGGAAATTTTAAAAACAATTTTAAACACCGAAACCGTCTGTAAATATTACCTACTGTGTAACTAAATGAAGATATCACACCTTGATTTACACTAACATAAAGAGGCTGAACATAAAGCCCTGAAAAGCTGTGCCATATCAGAGTATATCTAACGTCTCCATGAATTGTCAGCAGTGGACCGCACCCTTATTCCCAGAATGCCTTATTCACAGAAAACCCTTTGGCAGGACCCTTGGGAGGGTTTGTTTGTCATCATAAATTAGGAAAACTGCCGACTGCCATGGAAAAGCAGGTGTGTTTGAGGGGTCAAACTAAACTCAGAGCAACTTTGAACAACCCAGCTTATAGTTTGTATATTTCATAAAGTGTCTCTAAACAGGGGTGGGACAAAATAAGGATTGTTTATTATTATTATTAATTATTTTTAACATAAAAGATCCAATAAAGTTAATTTAAGTATTTAATGTTTTTAGTGTCCAAAATATGCATCTATGAGATTCTGGATGCAATAATGTGAATGCATCAGTACTTGAAGTAGGATTTATTGCACCAGTTAAAACTGCCAAAATCATGATTGTTTATTATTAATACTTATTTTTAATATTATTTTCTTAAGTAATATCAGTTTCTTTTTGTGCACTAAAAATGGCACAGAAATAATTTAAGTAAATTTCACAAACAATTACAAAGAAACGGCAAGTAACACATTGAATGAGTCATGAAATTTAGAAGGAGAAAATCTGAAATAGTATTTTCTAGGAATCTAGAATCTAGGAATTCCAACAGTTGGGTTCCAGAAGTAAAAATCTCATCCAGTGACTCTTAATGTTAACTCATAAAGCAGCCAAACTTATTTTTAAATAATTGTGTTCAACAGCAGAATTTTTGGTGAAAAACCACATTACCTATGATTTTGCAGAATGCTTCACCAATCAGAGAATTTAAACAAGAAAACTGCACCAAAAAAAAAAACACTTTAGTGCCTGCTCACTCCCATGAAGCATTGCAAATGACATAAAATCAGCTTTCCTACACTCTCAACTGCTGTACCAATGTTTCCCAATAAACAAAAAAATTAGAATTGGGGTACTCGGACTCGCACTTGGACTCCAGTACAACTTTTAGCGGACTTGGATGCATTTTTACTCGGACTTGAGCTCAGGGACAGTTGATGGTCACTGGATTGGATTGGATGCATCTGGATGCATTGTCAGAAAAGTGACATTCAGTACTCGCATGTGTTTTTAAGTCTTGAAAGTACTTGAAAGCTGTCGGGTTTATGTGCGCGCTCACAGAATGTGCCTCTCAGCCAGCGTGCAAATATCAAATTAAGTTCTCTTTTGCGTGTTACTGCTACACACCCAAATACAAGTTATGTCAAGTTATGTCAAATTGTTCGTCTTGGAGAGTATTCATGTAAATGCAGTTGGTTATGTCTTAAGTGAACCTAAACAGTTGGAAATATTTTATCTGTGCGTCTTAAAGTGACAGCAGCGCAAACCTGCTGCTGCCAACTGTGTCATTATCCCCATATTCAGGTAGTCTCTCGGGAGTCGAGAATGATGATCGAGGCTTTGGCAGTCATCTGTGGATCCTCATGTAGCTTCGAAGCCCAAAGGCAGAAGCACAGAGGCAGTTGCAAAGGGGGCAAGGTTCGCTAGTAGTTGGGGCAGCGGCAGCTCTATGTCTGTGTTCTCTTGCAGCTGCAAGATGATGGTGACAGTCCTCTTCAAATGCGGTGGCTGCTTTATTAGTTCGGGCACGCCAACTGGCTCTGTCAGAGGCGGCAAGCTCCAACTGCTTTGGGTTCAGGTCAGCCCATTTTAGATGTGACTTGAGGTTATCTTTGAATCTTTTCTTTGGGCGCCCTTGGTGTCTGGACCCTGCGGCCAGCTCTCCAAAGAACACCTGCTTTGGCATCCTCTGTGGGTCCATGCGGATGACATGGCCAGACCATCGGAGCTGCATTTTCAGAATCATGGATTCAATGCTTGTTGAGCCAGCTCTGTCCAGGACTTCTTGGTTGGTGACTTTGTCCTGCCTGCGGATCTTCATGATTGACCGGAGGGAGCGATGGTGGAACTGCTCCAGCTGTTTGATGTGTCTCCAGTAGAGCGTCCATGTCTCTCAGCTGTACAGAAGTGAGGTGAATGCCACTGTGTTGTAGAACTTTGGAGCGCAGTCTCCCAAGAGCTTGACTGGCCTTTTGGACTCTAGTATTGATCTCCTGGTCCAGGGATCCGTCGCTGGAGATTGTGCTGCCCAGATACTTGAAGGTGGTAACATTTGAGAGCTTGGTGCCATCGATGGTGATACACGGCTGGTCTGCAGCTCTCCCTGGCGCAGGCTGGTATAGAACTTCTGTCTTGCTGAGGCTGATGGTTAAGCCAAACAGCTTTGTTGCTGTGGAGAATCTGTCTACAATGGTCTGTAGATGGTTCTCTTGATGTGCCATGAAAGCACAGTCGTCTGCAAAGAGAGCTTCTGTGAAGAGCCACTCCAGTGTCTTTGTTTTGGCGGCCAGGCGGCGAAGGTCGAACAGTGAGCGGTCGAGACGGTACCTGATGTACATGCCCAGATTCAGGTCCCTCACAGCATGTAGCAGCACTTGGGTGAAGAACAGGTTGAAGAGCACTGAAGCAAGGACAAAACCCTGCTTCACGCCACTGGAGATGCTAAATTGATCGGATGGCCCTCCACCTGACAAGACTTCTCCTGTCATGTCAATGTGAAATAGCTGGATCAGTTTGGTGAACTTTGCTGGGCAGCCGAGTTTTCTGAGTATGACCCACAGGGTGTCTCTATTGACCGTGTCGAATGCTTTGGTCAGATCGATGAAGACTATATAGAGGTTCATGTTCTGTTCTAGGCACTTCTCCTGCACCTGTCTCACAGTGAAGATCATGTCGATGGTGCTGCTATCTGGGCGGAAGCCACACTGTGACTCAGGCAGGTTCTGTTCATAGACTGATGTCAGTAGTCTATTGAGCATAATGCGGGCGAGGATCTTGCCTGCGATGGAAAGTAAAGTGTGCCTTTGTTCTTGTACAGGGCAACTATTGTGGCATCACGGAGCTGCGAGGGCATATCTTCCTCTTCCCGGATGCTTGTCAAAACTGCATGGAATGCCTGGAGAGCCTCCTCACCAAATGCCTTGTACAACTCTGCAGGGATGCCATTCTTGCCGGTTGCCTTGCCAGAGCTCATTTGCTTGATGGCCTTCTGAACCTCAGCTAGGGATGGGGGGTCGTCCAGCTGTTCGAGAGTGGGATTTTGAGGGATCTGGTCGAGGGCTGACTGGCTGACTGTAGATGAGAGGTTGAGCAGTTGGCTGAAGTGTTCTCTCCATCTGTTGTTGATGCCCTGTTTGTCTTTGATGAGCGTGGCGCCGTCTGCAGAAAGTAAGGGGGCAAAACCAGATTTTGAGGGACCATAGACTGCCTTGAGAGAGCCAAAGAACTGCCTGGCGTTGTTTATGTCAGCGTAGTGTTGTATTTAAGTCTTGAAAGTACTTGAAAGCTGCCGGGTTTATGTGCGCACACACCCAAAGTGCGCGCACAGAACGTGCCTCTCAGCCAGCGTGCAAATATCAAATTAAGTTCTCTTTTGCGTGTTACTGCTACACACCCAAATACAAGTTATGTCAAGTTATGTCAAATTGTTCGTCTTGGAGAGTATTCATATAAATGCAGTTGGTTATGTCTTAAGTGAACCTAAACAGTTGGAAATATTTTATCTGTGCATCAGGTCTTAAAGTGACAGCAGCGCAAACCTGCTGCTGCCAACTGTGTCATTAATGTTAATCAAACAACAAAAGAAAAAGAGAAAATCACTCACTGCTCTCATCTGAATCACTTTAGTAGAACGGATATTTTATTTATTTGTACATTTATTACTTACTTAAATGCAGGGGTTAAATTGGGCCAGGGCTTGCGCTCGTAACACATCAGTGGACTTTCCTTGTACATTTCCAACAACACTGGCTATATTTTTAAACACTTTTCTTATACTAATTCAAGCAGTGATGCTGCAGGTATTTTTATATGAATGTATCTCTGAAGGGAACCAATTGTCTTCAGAATAGTTTTGATGGCATCTTCATTATTATCTAATAAAGAAGCATTTATGAGTGCTGCACTGTTTTGTGTACAGCCATTTCCAGGGAAACCGCTGTATTTCTGCCATTCCAAAAGCGCCTCCTGCTGGCAGAGCATCAATTTGCATTTTCAATCAGCCCGTCTGCAGATTTTGCTCAGACTAATGCAAACTTCAACCAATAATATAATTTATACTTGTGACTCATCCCTTTTCTTATAAATAATTTTTTGTAAATCATATTTTTACAGGCATTTTACAGTTTAATAAGACATTGCCCTACCCTGCTCATACAGTTTTAATTTTTATTTTTTAAATAATTTTTGCAGTTCTTAAAAAAGGTCTTAAAAAGTCTTACATTTGATTTTTAAAAAATCCTGCAGACATATCTAGCTTTGCACACTGCCATGCAGCATCTAGAATGATTTTGAAAAGCATTTGTTCATAGCAGAGGACTCTCTGAACTTATATTTTACAGTTTTGTCAATTGATATAAGATGCAGGCTTTGCATACACATATGCACCCCTCAAAAACCTGAAACCACAGAGCCCCCCTCCCCCACACAACAAATCCCAATTGAACCTCTGATTAAATGTCTGTATTGGCTATTTCTGTATTAGCCTATACCTAATTTCATTTGTATTTTTGATTAATATATTTATTTATTCTTTTCTTGTAATTAATAATTAGACTGTTTACTTGCCTTCAGTAAGCTTGAGAACATTTTACTTACATTAGTTTAGTATTAGTTTTTGCTGTTGTAATGAAATTATTGTTGTTGTTTTGTAAACATGGTGGCTGGCAGCTTCTAGTTTCAAAGAAAAATAATTTTTCTAACAACTTTGCAGCAGTAGTTTTTATGGGTCAAAAACAACAAAAACAGTAACTGTTTTTCTTTCTTTAAATCCTTAGTGTTAGCCCTGAAGCCCATGTCCACACAGTGATTTTTTTTTTTTTTTCCTTATTTTATTTATATACTAATTATTACTATAGCTTTTACTATGGTAAATATATCAATATAAATATATGCAGGTATGGCTCATCTATACAGGGGGGCAGGGAAAAGCCCTACCAAAATATTCATCAATTTGAAAACAATAAACTAACATCATATTACAGGACTGTTAAATGCTTGAATCTGATTGGTTGATGAACATTCAGGGTGTGCAAGGCATGTCTTGACTGAATTAATTGTCCATACCACTTCGCTAAATGATTTCCGTTACTTCAAAGGTCCTTACAGCTGACTCTGAAATATGTCACAATACATAAATTATTATAACTTGTTACTTTAGGTTTGCTGAGCAGAACACAAATTATGAGATGATGTGAAATCAAAAATCAAAATGGCAAGATGCAACAGAGGTTTGCCTTTGCTACATTGAAATTGACATTGCCTTTTCTAGTTGTAAAGGTTAAAACAAGCTTAAGATACTGACAAAAAGTTGTGTTAAGTTGTACTCGGACTCGACTCGGACTCAACCCTTTTGGACTCAGACTTGAGTCCAGCTCGGCCCATTTTGGACTTGGACTCTGGTGGACTCAAACCCAACACTACAAAAAATACATTGTTTCTGTATACATAATTGACAACTTTAAATCAATAGTTTTTTATCAATCGAATTTTTTATCAAAGTTTGGAGCGAAGGCCTCTGAAAAAGTGGGCGGGACCTGTTGCGCTCTATTCCATTCGCTGCCACCAGGGTTGAGGAAGTTCTCATTTGCATTTAAACCTCTGATTACCTGACAGGCGTCTTTTCCCCCGAAGCGAGAGCCCGCACAGACCATGTTGTCGTTGACTCTGTAGTAGTAATAGTATTGGCAATTGCTCATGATCGACACATCCACTGCACGCAGAATCGGTGACAGGTAGAAGCTGTATATTCGTGTCACTCCCCATCCGCTCACTGTGCAGCTGGTTCCTCCATATAACTCAGCCGTGTCTATGGTTGGCAGTGTGGCCGGTTGAACATAAGCGTTAATCTGGGCTGGAACACTGAGCTGGGGGGAAAAATAAATACGTCTGTAGCAATAAATATGTCAATAAATACGTCTGTGCAATTTCCACCAAAATCTTGAAAATAATGGCCGTTTCCAAACAAGTTTCCCCAAACACTCTCCCCATCTGCCATTGGGCAAAAAAAAGATAGTCCCACCCAAAAGCTCATGGCATTGGTTATACTAGAAGTTGACATGCCAGTCGCTCAAACAAAAACAGCAGTGTTTTGAAAAACTCAGCTATGTTTTGAGCAAAACTGAATATTGATTACTTGTGTGATTTCTGTAATGGTGACAAGGAAACAATTTTTAATTTGTTTTTTGAATGCGTACAAAAATATTCTTGATTGATGTGGAACATTTCATATTTCAATATGGAATTGATAAAGACAAGGCATATTTTATATTAAATGAAATGACTTTTTTAATATGAAATATACTATTTTTATGTTTTAGTAATTTTTTGAAGGACTTTTATTATTTGTATTGGTTTTTTAAAGATTTCTATATGGCCTTAATTAATTTTATTTCAGTTCATATCCATCTATCTATGTATCTATGTATCTATCTATCTGTCTGTCTGTTTATCTATCATTCTATCTGTTGTTTTATTTCTATCCATCTATCTATCTATCTATCTATCTATCAAACTTATTTTGTGAATCATTTTTCTTAATGTGTTTTGGGCTGTATTGATTTTGAACTACACTTCAGTCATGAAGTCTACTTCATAAATTTAGTCTAGAAACTAGAAACTAGACTAGTCAGGGAAAAACCGATAAGGCTGGTCTAATTTCAGACGCAGCTCAGTGTTACCTGACATGTTTTGTCCATTTTATAACAAAGCCAGATTCCCCTGAGAGCTGCAATCATGAGACTATTGTTGGTCCTATGCTAAATCTATTTAAATTTAATGCTTCAGCTTTCAAATTTAAATAAACATTGTAAAAAAAAAAACTTGATCAATATTTATTGATCAATCACTGCACATTAAACTGGGATATGAAAGAAATTATTTTAATATCAAACAAACAAAAAAAATCTGTAGCAGGATTCTTCACGTATATCTCAAGTCAGTATTTAATAATGAGACAAAGTCTTCATATTGCACCACAGAATCGGTCCTTTTTAGTATTTGTTATGTGTTTCTTACCTTAACAAGCAAGATGTCATTGTTAAAAGTTTTTGGATTGTAGGCAAAATGACTGAAGACTCTGGACACATTAAGCACTTGCTCAAATCCCTCTTCTACAGCGAGATTGTGCTCACTCAGCACCACCTGAATCACACTGGCCCTGTCCATCCAAATATAATACAACATACATAATACAACATAAAATTTACCAATAAAAAAGTATGTTGTTTTAAAAGCGAGATGCAGTACATACGGTCTCCAGCAGTGGGCAGCAGTTAACACCCACTGAGGAAGAATGAGGGTTCCTCCACAGTAATGCCTCCTGTCAACCTGAAGAGACGCTTGGTATTTGATAGAGTAAGGCACGACCTCTTGACCCCCGATGATCCTTTGTGGCAATGTATCTAGTCAATACAAAAAAGAAACATGGAGTAAATCTAATTTACATTTTGCATATTTAGGCTATATATCCAACAGGTAAGAAGAATATTTACAGATCAGATTGTGTTAAAATGAGCCATTTCTATTAAGCAATCCCAGCCGCACCCACATACCATGATAACATTGTTTAAAACTCTATTTTAGCTTAATTATTATTTTGTTTGCTTATGCAATTATAAATGTGCCTTTAACAGAATACCTTTATACTGAATGCTATATCCTGAAATTTCTAATGTGGAACAGACTTCTAAATGAATTATACAAATGTTAATTCTAAGGTCTCTGATTCAAACAATCGCTTTTTAAAGAAGAATTGCATTGCTTACCTTTGATCGATACAGCGAGCAAAAGAAATCCCAACAATAACTGAGCCATTCTGTCAGCGCTGTAAGAAAATAAGTGTCCAAAATAAAAGCAACATATTGTGAAAGCCTGTAATAAATGAAAACGAGTCTCTCAATGCTTATAATGAATCGCCGAAGTCTGTACGTCTGCTTGCATCCTTCAAAACTGTACAATAGCAACCTGATACAGTTCAAGAGTGCAGAAGAAATATCTGATCACAAGATCATGTCACTTAGGCTTTTTTTAAGTCGATGACTATTACGAGACGTTCTAATGCCCATTAGACAGTCGAGGAGGAAAAAGGAAATAAAATATGTGAAGACTCACCAGTGATAATTCCTCACCTCCGAAGCTTTGAATGACCTCCAACTGCTGATTTCAGTACTTCTCTCCTTTTATACCGACACCCTATCCACATCCAGTGCTTTTGTGGGCCTGCTGTTGTCCGTCAGACAACAAATTGTACATCTGATTCACAGTTTAACAGATACTGACCTAGTACCTGACAAAGATGAAGTCCGTGTCATGCGTATCTGATTCAACGCTCTTTATTATGACTTATTGTGTGCTGGAGATTCAGAACAACACCCTGTTCACCTGTTTCAATGGCAGCGTTAAACACAAGTACTGTGGGTGTTTCAAAATATTGCAAACTTGGGTTACATGATCAGAAATGTTTTTATCAACAAGTTAAAGTTTTTTTTTCCTGATATATAATTACCTTTAACAAAAAGGGCTTTTCAAAACCAGAATCTGACAAATGCTTTAGAGCTACCTTTGCATTGAGACTCTTTATAAGTTATTTTTCATCAGAACAATACATAAAATGTGCCATTAAAGCAAGGTAGGATCTATTTAGTTCAAGGAAATGTTTGCATTGCATTGCAATGTGCATATGGATGAAATTACGAGTTTATAGCTGATTTCAAGTATTTGCTTTCAGTGTAATAAAACACTTTGTTAGAAACAGACTAATATCTATTCATCTGTGGATGCTATTTATGATAGACAATAAATAGGGTTCTCAGATTTAAGCTTTTGCGATATTTGTAACTTGAATATAATGATTTGGTTCCTTTCTAACATTTAATCAGTGCTTTATTTTCTGATGGATGAGCACATAATGAACACATTATTTCCCAGATATATATTTATATCTGTATATGCAACTAAATAATTCGATTTATTTACCTCTAGTTTCTTTGTTTAATCCGACAACATGCGTTTCCCGCAAACACATCCCACTTCACACCATATTATGGTCTTCATTCCTTCATCCTCCATCTCACACCCACTCAGACTGTGGGAGTTTTATCAAAAACAAAGGTTGGCGGCTTACAGAACAGCTTTAGAATCACTCGTGGGAAAAGTTTGACATTATAAGAGCTTTACCGAATATGAAGATAAAATCGGGTTGTCTGGGGAGTGTCTCAATACTGTCTGATTTGGTTAATTTGATACATCAGAATTAAAACTTTACAGTAGAATTACTAATTTATGCAGTGTTTTTACAGCAGATACTTGTTTCATTTTTTCCATTTAACACAAAAGCTGAGGTTGGTTTTATATTCTCTTACGATTTTTTTAATAAAGAGCAAAAATTAGTAATTAAATAAATGCTAATTAAACTACTTCAATTAAATTATGCTCGTATTAAAAAAAAAATAGAATAAACAGGTTAATTGTTTGTTAACTCTAGTGAATGTCAATTAAAGTTATTACACATAATTATGTAGAACTTTAAAATGGTCTGCAGTGATTTAATAAAATAAAATAACAGGCCATCATCTTTAATTGTTTTGTTACCTCCACTGAATGCAATTTAAATTTATTCCACATAATTATGTAGAATTAGAAGTCATTTTGCAAATCAAATCAAATCAAATCAGAACCTCTGATCAGCTTTAGTTGTTTGTTAATTCATTTAGATTACAATGAATGTCATATAAACTTATTTCACAATTTTGTAGAATTTTAAAATGGATTGGGGTGATTTTAAAAAATTAAATTAAATTAAATTAAAAACAGGTCATCAGCTTTAGTTGTGTTTAGCTCAGTGAATATCATTTAAAATTATTCCATATTATGTAGAATTTTAAAATTTACTCCACATAATTATGTAGAATTTAAAAATGGTGAAGTCATTTTGCAAATAAAATAAAATGATAGAACCTGTGATCAATTTTAGTTGTTTGTTAATTCATCTAATGAGTGTCCTTTAAACTTATTTCACATAATTTGGTAGAATTTTAAAAAGGTTTGGAGCGATTTTGCAAATAAAATAAAAAAAAATGAAATAATAAAATAAAACAGGTCATCAGCTTTAGTTGTTTCTTACCTTAAGTGAATGTCATTTAAAATTATTCCATATTATGTAGAATTTTTACATGGGGAAAAAAATACAATAAAACAGGACATCCGATTTAGTTCGTCATCTAAGTTATTCCACATAATTTATTCCATCTCAAACTGCTATAAATGACTATAAATTTGTATTATATTGTTAACACATCTACAAAGTCTATAAAAAAAAGACTGAATGGTTTAGTTGATTCTTGTCAACACTCCCACCATGTGCTTTGATATCACTGTCACCCTAATTACCATGACAACTGTATGGATGGAAGATCCAGTTTAAGAGGTCAGTTATTAATGAATGCCAAAGTGACGATTAATAGTCCGCTGACAACAGAACGGTCCCCAAACTCTCTATTAAACATGACAGGACCCTGCAGGGCTCGGAGCAGAGGATCTAACACAGAAGCCAGAGACATCATGTCACGATGATGAGGAGGGTGACGAAGAGGGCTAATCGCTCTGTTGTGGTAGAATCAAGAGAGCAGAACAACAGATCAGGCGTAAAAACGGCAGCGGTCAGCACCCGGGGGAAGCAGCCATGAGAAAGAGACACAATAAATGAGACGTAGATTGTGCTGTGTCAGATTGAGAGGAGATCATTAGCTAACACTGGTCTCAGAGATCACGCCATTTCATCCGCATCTTCATTTTTAATGATCCGTGCTCCAGATCTGGGCCAATCCCTCAATTCCCAGCAGCCAGATCTAATGGGGATTTTTTCTGTTGGTCCGTTTGGTAAAGCGGTTCAGAAGCATTTACTGGCACCAAGAATTTTTTATTGTATTAAAAAATATATAGTTTATATAGTGTGTGTGTGTGTGTATATATACACACACACACACACATTTTTACTTACTATTTTTACACAGTAAAAATTACTGTATGTATAGCATTGCATATATATATATATGTGTGTGTGTGTGTGTGTACCTGTTTTTTCTATCCTGGTGGGGACTTAAACCTGAATACACACAGACTCATGGGGACTTGTGTCATGGTGGGGACCTAAATTGAGGTCCCCACGGGTAAACAAGCTTATAAATCATACACAATGAAGTTTTTTGAAAATGTAAAAATGCATAAAGTTTCCTGTAAGGGGTAGGTTTAGGTGTAGGGTTGGTGTAGGGCGATAGTAAATACGGTCTGTACAGCAGAAAAACATTACGCCTATGGAGAGTCCCCACAAGGATAGCGAAACAAGTCTGTGTGTGTGTGTGTGTGTGTGTGTGTGTGTGTCCCTCTCTGTGAAATCCGATCTAAAGTCTCAAAATCTAATTATGAGATAACAAGTATCAAAGTTTGATTAATTTCACTATGATTTCAATCTTTGACATGGTCTTACTCAGTCAATATTAAACATAGCACAAAAGATTTCACAAAATGTTCTTTACCTTATGAAGTATGAGTTTATGTACAAAACAGTAAATCATAAACATAAAGTAAATCATATATATATATATATATATATATATATATGTAAAAACTCCATGATTTTTCATACATTTATAGACACACTTTGGCTGGTAATATTGCTATGAGATGGTTAATTTACAGTTTTCAGTCCCTTTTAACTGAACATTATTAGAAATCATTTGCACAATTTCAACAAAACTCGAAAAGAACAGAATAGAAAGAGATTTAAAATACATAAATAAAACATTTTTTAACTGAAAACAATTTTTCACAATTTTAAACCCCTAATCTACAACCCAGAAAGAAAATAATAAAAATAATAAAAAAATAAAACAGAATAAAATAATAAAATAAAACAAAATAAGTTAAAAGCAGTGTTATTTTAGTATCACTGGGATTCTATTACAGTTTTTGTTCATATTTTGAACTAGATTTTATTTTTATTGTTTCTGCTTTCATGTTAATTTATGTTAAAGTTTTAGTAATTTTGCTGTATTTTTGTGATTTTTTTTTTTAGTTTTTGGTGTTTTAAATATGTCAGTGTAGTATTTACTCATTTTCATTTCAATTTTAGTTTTGGTTTTTTTAGTACATAAAGTTAAACTAGATGAAAATGAGAAATGTTACCTTGGAAACTAGCTGAAATAAAATAAGTTTTTATATTTTATTTCAGTTATTTATTTTATTATTTTTTATTTAATTTAAAATGTTTATATATATACGTATATATATATATATATATATATATATATATATATATATAATTTGAAACTAATAATATTGTTCCAATGAAAAATGATCAAAGGATCATTTCAAATTACACTTTTTTTTTGGACATTTAAGGCAATTACAGTTTAAATGCGAATTAAGTCTCTAGATACTTTATGGGGGCATTAAAAGCATCTAAATTAGTAATATAAACCAAAAATCCTTATAAAAGACAGAATAATAAAAGAGAGTAAATCTGACTGATTCTTTAACTGTATAATTTAATCTGCGATATGACGCAAATAGCATGTGACGTAAGCATTTGCACTGATCCTAAATCAAACCCAAAACATAAGATCACAGGTTTGGTTAAGAAAGCTTCAATTATATATTGTTCCCGCTCTCAGACGACATTGTGACCATGGAGACGGAAATAGGAACTAGGAAACCCGAGAATACAGACATGATCCTTCCCCAGGTGTAGAATCAGAGTACCTGAAGCAAAGCTCCTCTCAGTCTGGTCTGCACCTGTGGATGTGTCTGTCTCTGCGTCTGCGTCTCCATCAGTATGAACCTGCCGCTGCTTCTGCTCTGTGTTCTCCTGGAGCTCCTCGTGGTGAGCTGTAAGTACAGATTTATACTTCAGTCCTACAAAATCCTTTCAGTGCATTAACACAGTATAGCAGCATTGAGTGTTATGGTTTGTGGAGCAACCGTATACTGTACCTTGAGCAAAGCAATGATCTGTAAGTGAAGTTTTTTCTGCAAAAAGGCAATCTTGTTAAAAAAAAAAAAAGTTTGGATGACTTGATATGAATTTTCATGCGAATGATAACACGACATTTTTCATTTTAAAATGCCAGTGATAATTTTACAACATCTGTCTTTTGATTTTACAATGTATTCTATAATTAAAAATAAAATTAATAATAATAACATTTTTAAAAGATAAAATACATTGATGGAATATTGCAATGTTACAGATTCAATCTGTCAACCTACATGAATAAAAAAAAGAAAAAAGAAAAAAAAAAGTTTTAAAATCTCAAGAGAAAAATAAAAATAAAGAGAAAAATAACAAATGATATATTTTTTAAAATTTTTAAAATGATAAACCTTACATTTCATACTTAAAACCATTTTAAGAAAAGAGATGAGTCAAAATGATGAATGATTATAGGTGATTATATTATTTTATCAGATTTTTAGAACATTAGGTAATTTTCATCAACCGGTTAAAATTTACAACTGTGCATAAAAAATTCGGTCTGATTTTTGCGTTGATTTGAACAATAACAGGAGACAGGCCAAAGTGGGAGAAGTTAAAAATCTTTGTCATTATTTTATCTTTCTTATTAAAAAATAAGAACAAAGATACATATTACAAATACACATAATATACAAATAAAACAAACAGTGCTTTATTTCCAGGTACAATAGGTGTATTTAGCAGGAGCATTCAAGAATTTGAATGAACAAATATAAAAATAAAAATCTATATAGACTGATTCCTAAAGCAACTGTATTAAATTTTTTCAGTCAACAGTAGTGAGTGATTTTTCTCTTTGCGTTTTGTTGTTTTGTTAACGTTAAAGGAATAGTTCCCCCAAAAATAAAAATTCTGTCATCTGTCTGTCAATTCTGTCATAATGTTTTATTTTCATACCATCATTTACTCAAAAGTTGTTTTAAACCTGAGTGAGTTTCTTTCTTCTGCTGAACATAAATGCTATTTTGAAGAACATGGAAAACGAGTTGCTGGTCCCCATTGACTTCCATATGATTTTTTCCTACTAGCAAATTCAGTGTGGACCAGCAACTGTTTGGTTACCCACATTCTTCAAAATATCTTCTTTTGTGTTCAGCACAAGAAACAAATTAATAGAGGTTGGGACAACATGTGAGTGAGTAAATAATGACAGAAATTAAATTGTAGGGTGAACTGTCCCTTTAATGACAGTGGCAGCATGTTCAGTACTGTCCCTTTAAGACCTGCACGCATCTACAGACACATTTCCATTTTTCTCTCAACGGTTTACTTTCATTTTAGACATAACCAACTGAGTCTATATGTAAACCTTGTGTGTTTTGACAGTATTAGCGCAAAAGTTTTTAGTGCGCGCGCTTCTGGTGTATGTGCTCCGAAAAATGTTCTGTAGCACGATACTATGATATTACTTCAAAAGCAGATTGTGGAGAGATTTTTATCATCCATGATCAAAGATTGTCATATTGCACACTCCTGATTCATTCATATAATTTCCCTCTGTAAAACCTTTCCGCCATATTTTCAAACAAAACGAAACCTACGCTGCATGCTGCGACTGTGTGAGATTGTTACCTTTGCTTAATGTTGGACAGTATTTAGGTGAGTTTTTATAATCCTGGTAAACAAATGGTTTTAATGATAATACAGAATATTAAACGGTAGCAATAACTGTCGGGAATTTCATCTTGTGGTCAAACTAGAGTGAGCTTGGCGACCCCTTGTAAATCTTTAGCGACCCCCAGGTTGGGAACCACTGCTCTAGGAGACATTTTGGATCTGACTTTTAATACGGGGTAGTTTATTTTTAAGCAATTTTGGATGTCTGGCTGAAGTTTTGTCAGTGTTGTGATTTATTTAGAGCAGAAATGAAATATGAGGACAAACTAAAAGTTTACTTTCATTGATGGATGGGCCCTTCATCCTGACAGCCTGCTCTGAGTGCATCTTCACTGAAGGAAATCCAAAGAAGCCCGAACAAACCGTTTTTCATCACCAACACGAAACATCCCTGAAAAGCAATTATAAACCTTAGAATGTGCAAAAAAATTAATCAATCCATCACACACTGGAATCTAACGTAAAGTCGCGCTGAATAATAAAACCACAACAAAGCCCCAATATAAATCCCCAAATGCTGTAATTTAAATCCATAAACACTGATGTTCAGCATTGTTTACTGTTTTTCGCTACTTCACGACATAAACAGCAAACAATAGAAGTACATTACCTCTTCATGTGTGGGGAATTCAACGCTTTGTGCGCTTTAACGTTTAGGATTTCCTCACGTTGAGAGCTTCATAAAGCAATCTGATAAAGGTCACGCTGCTGCCAATCCTCGTGAGGTCTAAGGTCATTCAATCAAGGTTGCATAATAGATTCAGTCCAGCACGTATGTGTTTCACACGGTTATATTGTATAGGATTACTTTAACCGCGACACGTACAGCTGCCTAACTGTTAAATGCTGATCGATATGCCCAAGGGCAACATATAGACCAGAGATGACTTTCCAGTCACCGGTCAAATCAAACGCGGCGTCTGTTCGTGACGCACATGTTAGGAAATTATAGTCTTGTGCGGACAGATTTAGACGGGGAAAAAACCCATATTGTTTACGGCGCATTGTTCGGTACTGAAAGACAAATTTAGCAACCTTAAGTTACACTCTCTCCTTCCGAGACAAAGGTTTGGAGTCAGAGGGGCCTCCACGTGTGCACGCATGAAAGGAAAATCTAGAGATTGGAGATGCTGTCAGTCAATTCATGAGTCTGCTGGTTTGTTTCTCAGGTCAGGATGTGATACAGGCCCGTATCGTGGGTGGATACATCCCGGCGCCGTACTCCATCAGATACATCGTGTCCATTCAGAGCGCCACGGGTCAGCACTTCTGTGGTGGGACCTTGATTAACAAATACTGGATCCTGACCGCAGCACACTGCAATATAGGGTAAGATCAGCATTAGTGGACACAGAAACTGTTGTAATTGAGCATTTGTATATATATATTGTGTACATGCATTTCAGAGATTCAATATCAGGTTAGTCAGTGTGTGTTTTTCCATTTGGCGAGACTAACTCACAGAACAGATGTTGCGTTCATCCGAGGTGGTTACCATAGCAACAGTTTGGCACTCCAGCGTTCTATGCATTAATATTGGAAGGTACGATGACAAAACATCATCAAAAAAAAAAACAACAAAATGTAAAATAATATAATAAATGAAATGCAGTACAGTAAATGTAATGATAAATGTTCATGATAAAGTGATAAATTAATGATAAAATAACAATGTAGTAATGACTCAAATTCATCCATGATTATTATAGTTTTTAAATCTTAAATACTACACAAAAGTAATACTACACAAACTACACAAATAATAATTAATAACACACGAATAATTAACGTAACAATGTGTGTGTGTGTGTGTATTTATATGTGACCCCGGACCACAAAACCAGTCTTAAGTGTCAATTTTTTCGAAATTGAGATTAATACATCTTCTGAAAGCCGAATAAATAAGCGTTCCACTGATGTATGGTTTGTTAGGATCAGACAATATTTGGCTGAGATACAACTATTTGAAAATCTGGAATCTGAGGGTGCAAACAAATCTAAATTTTGAGAAAACCGCCTTTAAAGTTGTCCAAATGAAGTTCTTAGCAATGCATATTACTAATCAAAAATGAAGTTTTGATATATTCATGGTAAGGATTTTACAAAATATCTTCATGGAACATGATCTTTACTTAATATCCTAATGATTTTTGGCATAAAAGTTTAAAATTTATCATTTTGACCCATACAATGTATTTTTGGCTATTGCTACAAATATACCCCAGCGACTTAAGTCTGCTTTTGTGCTCCAGGGTCACATATATATTAGTGCTGTCAAACGATCAATCGCATCCAAAATAAAAGTTTTTGTTTACATAATATATGTAAATGTGCTGTGCATATTTATAAATACATACACATGCATGTATATATTTCAGAAAAATATGTAATGTTTATATATTAAGTACATTTATTTATAATATTAATTATATAAATATAAGACAAGTACATACATGTAAATATTTTCTAAATATATACTGTACGTGTGTGTATTTATATATACATAATAAATATACACAGAACATACACATATATTATGCAAACAAAAACTTTTATTTTGGATGTGATTAATTGCAAATTAATCGTTTGACAGCACAAATATATATATCTATATATATATATATAGATATGTGTATATATATATATATATATATATACACACACATACACACACACACATATTTTTACATAATATATTATTGTTTTTATAGGTGGTCTTCTAGCCTGATCATAGCTGGTTTAGGAGACTGGTTTTAGAAGGGTTTTGACCAATCTGACCAAGCTGATCAATCATCAATAATCATCTGAATACCAGTTTGACCAGCTTAAAGGTCTATACTTGACCAGCAAGTATTTTTTAAGTATTAAAAAACTGGCAGACAGGGTTGCCTGTGATTCACAGTAAAAATATGGTGACAATGTTTCAGGCATTATGGGACGACATATTGGCACTTAAAGGCTATATTTTATAACTCATAACTGTATATTTCAATAGATATAATGTTAATCCACCGAGCTACTTGAGTTATCAAAATCTGGATAATACAGGTGGAAAAAAAAGCACAGAATAGTGTTCAACTACTTCAACTAAATAACAGAAAGCGTAGCACAAAACACACTAATCTACATTACTGATAACAAAAATAAGGAAAAGTTCAAATAGAATCATATGTGATTTCTGGAAATGTGCAATTTTGATAATATATGATATTTCCAAAAACCATGAATGTGAAAGTATATTACAGTGTAAATTAAAGCAGAAGTACAGTAAAATACAATAAAAGTTGAGTTTTTGAACTCAAGTTAAAAATCAGTCTTTATGAAAATCAGTGTTTGTTTGTGTCTTTAGGGCGGCAAACATGAGGATCGTGGCTGGAGATTTTTCTGTGGGATTATATGAGGGGACGGAGCAGTTCCGCAGGCCTCATGTTTTAATCCCTCACCCACAGTACAACAAAGCCACCAATAACGCAGACATCATGCTCATTAAGGTGAGGCAGTGGAATCAATGCTCCTGCGTTACACTGAACCGTCAGTAGCTGTGAATCATCGATTCCTTTCATGCATATAAAATGAACACAACGATCCGGCATCAAGTCATATTACATGAAGTGATGGATGTGTCTCTCAGTAATCAGTGCTGCAACAATACCGCATGAATGTTTTACACCCTTAAAGTTTTAATTGTAAACTTAAAATTGTATACTTTTATACTATATAATTTTGATAACATTTTACAAAAAGGATTCATTTGTTAAAATTAGTTACCTACATTAGTGAACATGAACTAACCATAGAAAAATATGTCTGAAGCATTATTAAACTTAGCTCATGTTAATTTCAACATTTACTAATACTATCCTACAATTACGAAAATCAAAAATTTTATCTGTTAATAATATTTCTTGGACAAGAGCTGCAGCATGAACAAACAGTTGTATTTTTATGAAATAAAACATTAACAAAGATTAATAAATAGTGTAACAAATCTATTTCTCATTATTAGCTCAATAGTTACTGCATTAATTATTGTTAACAAATTGGACTTTATAAAGCATAACAGTTTTAATATAACTGTATAGCATAGATGTTTCAATTTCAGTATACATGTAAAATAATATAATACAGTATAATATAATATAGACCCTTATATACTTACTACATCTAAAACCATGCTAAACAAAAATTGTATTGAAAAATAAATGTTTTGAAAATGAATAATAATAATAATAATAAATAGACGTTTTTGTGTGAATTTTTACACAAATTACAACTGCCCCACACTTCCATTTCCACCATAACAATTTTGTCCCCAGTAAAATTATTCATGGCACTATAAAACGTGATATAAAGAAAATAAAAGTCAAATCAAGGTAAATATCACTTGTTGTGCATCATTTCCAATCGAGATGTAATTTTGTCAAATTATGCAAAAAGTGTCATTATTTGAGGTGTGAACGGGTGAAAATGTTAGGGTTGCAGAAAAAAAATTACTTAAAAGTAACATGAACAGCATTTTATTGTATGCTTTATATGCACTATTAATTTTTTCTTTCTCTCACCCATTTAGCTGCAGTCTCCCATCTATGTGAACGGCTATGTGTCCCTGGCGCCGTTACCTCGGCAGGACGCTATGGTGGGCGTGGGTCGCGTGTGCACCGTGTCCGGCTGGGGCTTCACCACTCCAACGGGAGGAATCCCTGCAACCCTGCGCACGGTCAAGCTGCCCATCGTGTCCAGCACAGTGTGTAACGCCACGGACTCTTTTAATGGAAACATCACAGAGAATATGATCTGTGCAGGATACAGCGAAGGAGGAAAAGACGCGTGTAAGGTGAGACATCAATTATTGCTTCACGGGCACTTAACTTAATGTGAATGGCACAGGACAATGGACTTTTTCTGATGCTGCTGGAAATCTACTATTTATGAATAAGTGGTAAAAACAAATATTTTGGAATAAAAAAAAAAACTTCTTGGAATAAACTACTGGTAACTATTAGCACAATTTTTAATGATTTACTGGACTTTGTTGTCAGGAACATGGTCATCTTATATTCAGTCATTATTTGGATGTCACACTGTTTTTGCCAATTATTTTGCCAACAACTTATAAATTTAATTGGTTGCACTGCTGACTGGGTCTAATTAAACTTAGAAATGTGTGGCCATTTACTTTAGTTATCAGATGCGAATTAATTAAAAAATAAAATAAAATAAAGAAAACTATCCAGTTATATAAACATTTTAACACTTCAGTGGAGCTCAACTCTTTAATTAACTAGCACTGTACTTGTCTTGTGAAATAGAAAATAAATAAATAAATCTTATTCAGTCCGGTTAGAAATATCTGGTATTAATTAAGGATAAAATGAATGAATAAAAATGCACTATTGTTCAAAAGCTTGGGGTCTTTTTAAAGATTTTTAATGTTGGCTCTTATGCTCATCAAGGCTGCATTTCTTTGATAAAAAAAATACAGTAAAAACAGTAATATTGTGAAACAGTTTTACAATTTAAATATTTAAATATATTTTAAAATGTAATTTATTCCTGTGATGCAAAGCTGTTGATTTGAAAAAAAAAAAAATTCTGCATTATTACTCCAGTCTTCAGTGTCACATGATCCTTCAGAAATCTTTCTAATAAATATGCTGATTTCCTGCTCAAGAAACATTTCTGATTATTATCAATGTTGAAAACAGTTGTACTGCTGCTTCATATTTCTGTGAAAACCATGAAAAACTTGTTTTTCTTAGGATTCTTTAATTAGCAGGAAGTTCAAAAGGACAGAATTTATTTGAAAGAGAAATCTTTTGTGACATTATGAATATCTTTACACTCTCACTTTTGAGCAATGAAATAAAAAAAAAAATTTAGCTAACATACCTTTTGAACGGCAGTGCAATAAGTAAAAACTAGACATTGTAAGTCTATATCTCCACCCCTTTCCCCTTGGCTCTAATCTGCTACGTAACACTGACTTTTTAAGACCCAAATCAATTCTTGAATAAAATCCCGTCTATTGTTTTTTTTTTTTTTGCTAGCATTTTGATGTGTCAAGTTCACCTATGACATAGGGGGAAAAAGTAATTGAGAAAGCACATATTCTGGTGTCGTTGTGAGTTTCTCCTTCTAGTTCTAGTTTGGTTACTCTTCTTGCACAACATCTGACCTCCCTGTCCAAAATCATATTAATATGATTGTCTTTTCCGCAGGGTGATTCTGGAGGGCCGCTGGTGTGTGAGGGCCGTGTCTATGGCATCGTCTCCTGGGGCAATGGCTGTGCTGATGCCCAGTACCCCGGCGTCTACACGTCCGTCTCGAGGTTTCGTCAATGGATCGATGGAACTATATTTGGCTTTTATGGAAGGTGCCTCAAGTATTAGACTGCAGTGTTACCCCAGCACTCCCCTAATCGAACTTGAAACGGCCTCGAAACATGCCAACATGAATACTGTTGCTACTTTCTTCTATTTGAAAAGTTAGGACTTTTGATGATTTCCAGATGAGTACAACGCTGTTCTGAAACAGCACATCTGTTCCTCAACAGTTGGTAGACCTTTTTTTAAACACAGTAGTTTGTGCAAACTGTTCTATAAATGTGCCATATTGCTGCTTCCCTGCAATGTCAGTGAAAACTAACAATAGAAAGCTGAAGGAATATTTAAAAAACAACACAACAAATAACAAACGCTTTTATATGGAATGGTACGTGAGAACGAAATATTCAACATTAAAATGAATATAGTCAAACAGACTTTCATTTGGACAGTAACCAAACTGGTTACACTTACAGGTGAAATGGATAGTTCACTCAAAAATGAAATTGTCATAATTTACTCACCATCATGTTTTGTCGACCTGTATAAAACTGCCTTTATGTCATTCATCTGTGGAGCACAAAATGAATAATTTTGCAAAATGCACAAGCCAAGGTTGTGGACTATAAATAGATACATTTTATATATAGTAAGATATTTAAAAGAATTAAATGAATACTTTTATTCAGCAAGGATGCATTCAGCTGGTCAAAAGTGACAGTAAACACATTTATAATGTTACAAACGATTTCTAATAAATGTTCTTCTTTTTATTCATCAAAGAATCCTGAAAAAGGTATCATGGTTTCCAAAAAAAATATTAAGCAGCACAACGGATTTCATCAGTAACGATGCTGAAAATTCAGCTTTGCATCACAGGAATAAATTACATTTCAAAATATATTCAAACACAAACTTTAAATTGTAATAATATTTCACGATATTGCTGTTTCTACTGTATTTTTGAGCAAATAAATGCAGCCATAGCAAGCATAAGAGACTTTTTAAAAACATAAAAAAAACTTTTGAACGCTAGCGTGTATATATACATAAGACAATTGTTTGACATAATGCAAAAGTATTGAGCTATTAAATGTACGTCCTGCATAAAACATATTTTAAACCACCCTAAACTGGTTTGCTTGTCTTAAGTGGTTTTAGAGGGGTTTTGGGCACTAAGACCATCAATGTCTGATTTTAACTTTTTTTTTTTTAAGCAGGATGTGGATCGTGATTTAGTCTTAAACGGGTTCCATGTAAAAGAAATAATATTAATAATAATAAATTCATACTGAAATTTCTGAATTTTGATGTCAAATCTGAGCAGTTTGAGAAGTTGCCGAGAACTCTTCAGACACACAAACAAGATGGCTGGACTTTTTCTCAGGAAAAAAAGGATTTAAAAGTCTCAATTTAATCTCACTGCTGTCTATTAGACACAATTGCGATATTCAAGAAATCTCAATTGTGATTTTTTTTTTGCTCTATCTAGTTTTAGGAGTCTAATGTTCAATCTGTTCCCTATCGTCTGTTCTCTTGTGTTGATATTTACCTTTTGAATGGCTGCTTTTAGGTTATTCTTCTGAGCAGGTGTGAACGTGATTCCAGGAAGGAGTGGCTGAAATCTGGACAGATTAAACTACACCCGATAGGTCATCTGAGGCCATTTCAGTACACCATAAATACTGCACGCCCTACTTTGACAATTCTCAAATGACAAAACTAGGGAGATGTCCTTCAGCTTAAGGGCGTGTTCTTCATCCAGTGATGGATATGAGGCTCTAGCATTACGGATTACATAAAGAGATCTCTATTGTGAGATCCATAGCTTGAACACGTCAGAGGGGACTTTGAAGACCTATCACATGACATATTCAGGCATAGTCTCATACAAGGAGCATCTCAAAGGGAAAGCTGACATTTTTGTTGTGCAGATTTTCACATTGTAGGATTTAGCACGGACCAACAATAGTCTCATGATCGCAGCTCTCAGGGGAATCTGGCTTTGTTATCAAATAGACAAAACATGTCAGGTAACATTGAGCTGCGTATGAAATTAGACCAGCCTTATCTGTTTTTCCCTGACTGGTCTAGTTTCAGACTAAATTTATTAAGTAGACCTCATGACTGAAGTGTAGTTCAAAATAAGAAAAATGATTCACAAAATAAGTTTGTTAGGTTTAAATGATTAAGACAGACAGACAGACAGACAGACGGATAGACAGATAGACAGACAGACAGACGGATAGACAGACAAACGGACAGACAGACAGACAGAGACAGATAGATAGATAGATAGATAGATAGATAGATATGGTTTGTATTCATCTATGAGGATTTATGACTCCAACCCACAAGAGGGCGTTTAATCCACATACATTAGAATAAACTAATCTCGGATCTCCTGTTGTATAAAATTCCATACAGAATGCGCTGTTCATTTTGGCAAAAATACAGAAGAACCTTGTGTCTGTCTTTCTTTTCTGCCATGGGTTGGCCAGCTGCCGCCGCTGCCCACTGGCTGATGGGAGAACCGCTCCGCTGGACAGGACAAAACACTCTGACACAAGCTCAGCGTGGCATCATGAGCGGCCTCTTCCTGACTGATGCAGAATTTCATTCAGAGCTCTGAAAATTAGACACAATCCTACAATGAGGATGCATGCAAAAATTAAAATGCATTGCAAGCAATTAAAATGCATTAACGTGTTGTAGCATAATTTATGCTCTGTTGTTTGTTTAATGCAGACATTTACTGACAAATCAATGGCAAAGCTAACAGTTAACATGTTTTTGCAATATAGCTTGGAAACAGAAATATCTCACATTTGACTTTTGAAATGTGACTGTGGCCCTAGGAGACACTTCGGAACTTGAATGCAGCTTCATTCGGCTTCACTCGAGCATATTGGCACATGGACTGTTTTGTTCCACTCTTTCAAATACTTCAATTAAATACTTACTTTGCCACCAGGGTGAATTTGACCCGGATTTTGCAATACACACAATATTGCCTTCCTAGGAAATGGAGACAGTAGGTTAACTTTAAAACCCACTGGTATTAGTGGAGCTATTGTGATTTATGGTGCATGCTCTCAAATGCACTCTCAAAGAGAGGATGGGTCAAGACGAGTGGCCTAAATAGCTTTTGTTTGTTTGTTTTGTTTTTGGGATTGCTTGAAACTCCCACATCTATGCCACAGAAGAGCTCCTCATACACTCCAAAAAAAGAAGTGTGCTTAACTGTGTTGAATTAAATCTTAAAAGTATGTTTTTATATATATATAATTCCCTACAATATCATTTTAATGAAATAAAAGGCCACTTAAGTGTTCTTAAAGTGTGTTTAAGTGTTAAGTGCTTTAAATGTTTTAAAAAGTGCACTTTGTAATAATGTCAAATTAAAATAAATTTAAAATTAAAGTATATTTTAAATCATCGTTTTATTTTTGTCATGCTAAAAGTACACATTTTCAAGTTTACTATGATACAAAAGGACATTATTTTAACTGTTTTACGCAATATTACATTGATTAAATAAAAGTAATATATTTGAAATGCACAAAATTGAAGCTTTATAAAATCTCCAATTACAAATATATTTAAATATGAAATACAAGTTATATAAATCAAAGTACATGAATGCTTGTCACAACATTTTGCAGCACACTTGAACCATATTGCAAAGACAATAGAAATATGGCATAACATAAATATCAATTATATATAAATTATATAGTATAGTACTTAACTCCTACTATATAATTTAGTTTCCAAAAACATTACATTCTCTTTGCACTAAAGTGTATCTCAAGGGTATAAAGGGATGATTTACTCAAAATGGAAGGATTTGTTTGTTACAAACATGCAGCTTTTCATTTTAAAAGTCATTAATTGATGGACTGGAGTTGTGTGGACTACTTGTGGATTATTGTGATGTTTTTATCAGCTGTTTAGACCCTCATTCTGACGGAACCCATTTACTGCAGAGCAAGTGACGTACAGTAATGCTACATTTCTCCAGATCTGTTCCTGTGAAGAAACAAACTCATACATCTTGGATGGCCCAAGGGTGTCACTTTTTATTTTTGGGTGAACTATTCCTTAAAGTCTGTGGTTTTACAAGGAAATATAACTATATTTGAGCAGGAGAGAAGGGCTTCCTGCTAAATTTCATAGCAGGTAAAGGCAACACTAACAATCTGCAGTGTCTAATGAGTCCCATCAGTCAAAGCTGAGTAAAACAAAGCCTTTGCTCGCAATGAATGATGCAATGATTGCTCTAACAGCTTCAGATGTACCCAGCCACTTAGTGTTAGGAACACACATTTGAAAATGACGGCATCTATTTTTCACCTTCAGCACGCAGAGAAGATCAATTGAGATAAATAGCACTACTGCACAGGCCTGGCACATTTAACAGCTTACCTGAGGATCCTCTGATATGAATTAAAACCTTCTGACTTTAGGAGAACTGTGAAACACTGGGATAAAACTAAAGGAGAAATTAAATGTCCACAATCCTGCAGCCAGATGAGACACTATCACTCAATTCAATTGCATTTAGTCACTCTGTACATCAACTGTGATGCATATCTAGCAAGCCTTTTAGCTTGTCTGCAGCTTCAACCAAAATGGAAAGAAAACATAAGGAAAATAAGAATTAGGCACAGAGAGAGAGAGAGAGATTTTTTCCAAACAGTTAAAAATTTACTCAGCATAGACATTAAATTGATCAAAAGTGACATTTAAAGACATTTAAAATGTTATAAAAGATTTCAAATAAATGCAGAATCCTGAAAAAAATGTATCCACAAAAAAATTAAGCAGCACTGTTTTCAACAGTTTTTTGAGCTGTAACAACATACATAATAATTTTTTTTATGTTTTTAATGGAGTCTCTTATGCTCATCAAGGCTGTATTTATTTGAACAAAAATACAGAAATATTATTTCAATTTCTAATATTGGATTCCTAATTTAATATACCTTTAAAATATAATTTATTTCTGTGACGCAGCGCTGAATTTTCCTCAGCCATTACTCCAGTGTTCTGTGTCACATGATTCTTCAGAAATCATTCTAATATACTGATTTATTATCAGTGTTGAAACTGTTGTGCTGCTTAATATTTTTTGGAACCTGTAATACTTTTTTGGATTCTTTAACACTGAAGACTGCAGTAATGATGCTGAAAATTCAGCTTTGCTTCACAGGAATAAATTATTTTAAAATATAAAAATTAAAAAACAATTCTATTATAAAAATTCTAAAATAAATTCTATTATATTTTTCTATTATAAAAAATTATATTATTAAAATCGAAAACTTATTTTAAATTGCAATAATATTGCACAAAATTACAGTTGTTTTCTGTATTTTTGATCAAACAGATTCAGCCTTGATGAGCATAAGAAATGTCCTTAAAAAACATAAAAAATCTCACTGATCCCACTTTTGAACAGCACTATATATATATGTGTGTGTGTGTGTGTGTGTATGTATGTAAATATAATGAAAAGCACCTCTAAGCTGTATACTGCAAACGATTCGTCTCAGTAAACATCCAATGAACAGACGCACCACACTTCAAAGCTGAAATGATGTGTCAGCTGTAACCTACAGTGAAATATCAGTGAGTGGGCGAAATAAAACGACGGTGACCTGCTTTTGCCATCTCTCTTTAAAGTGCACTTATGTATCTGTCCTTGAGAATTAATCGCAGACTAAGATTAATAACAATCACCATCTCAACCTTTTTTTATGAAACACTGAAAATACTGTAGGACGTGAGTCAGGGGGCAGAATGAAGAATGTTAATTATGAGCCATTAAGTCTTCCACCAGACCACTTCAGCAGTGCTTTGCAATGAAACGTTATTTATTTCCAACTGATGTCCCATTTTCTTCGTTCACCCACTCAGTTCCTGTCTCGTCGTTATGGGGAGGGGGCCAAGCTGATTTATCTGTGCAAGTCTCTGAGGAACTGTAGAAACTAGAGCACTTTAATCAAAACTCCTAACATAGTAATGCTGTCAAAGGAGACAAGGCTTTTTTCTTTCTGACAGGACTTGAAGAAAAAGAGAGGATGCTGCCCAACTTCAGTATGTTTAAATGCACAGTAATTATTTGGAAATTAATCAGAATTTACTAATATTATAATTATAGATTCATCATGTAAATGCACTGCCTTAAGCTAATTAAACCAATATTTTGAAATCTGAATATCTGCATATACATGAATTAATTTAACTGCAGATAGTTGATAGGTAAATAAATAAATATATTAAATACAAAAATGCAGGAGATATTTATTTCCAATTTTATAGCTTCATTACAAAGCAGAGCTGAAATAACCATGTCTCCTGTATTTCACCAGAATCCATAAAGGTGCTGTGGCAACCAGTAATTTGTGTTTGCTGCCGTCAATGTTCATTTTTCACTGCAGTTATTGCTGAGCCAATCTGGTTTTGGGGCATTATATGATTAGACAGGCCCATACACTTAGCCAAAAATGGGTAAATTGTTTCAAAAGGTCCCAGTCAGAATTTTCTGGCAATTTGCTGTCAAAAATGAAACAATATGCATCTAATACATCCAATATAACAGCAGGTTGAATCCAAAGGAGGTGTCATAGATGCTGAGTTTCACCCTCAAAGTCTGGACTTGAAAATGAGTCATTTTAGAAACAGCAAAGCTTCGATGGGAAGACTAGCAGATGGACGCACAAGAGAAGAAATCTATTGTATAACACGACTCGTTTCCTGTTATTTAAAGACCATTTCTGCCCAGCTACAGGAGACACATGATGCCAAGATGTAAAATTTCTTTCTTCATCAGAACAGGTTTGAAGAAATTTTGTGATCACTTGCTCAGCTATGGATCCTCTGCAGTGAATGGGTGCCGTCAGAATGAAAGTCCAAACAGCTGATAAAAACATCTCAATAATCCACACCACTCCAGTCCATCAATTAATGTCTTGTGAAGGTCTTGAAAAAAAACTGTTTGTAAGAAACAAATTCATCATTAAGGCATTTTGACTTTAAACCAAAATACAAGTCTATAATCCATAATACTGCTTCCTTCAGAGGAAAAGTTCCTTCCCTATTGTCCTCTCACATCAAAATCCACCAACATTTTTGTTTAGAACTGTTTTGGACTATTTTCACTTGTAAACAGTGCTTGATCTGTGCATATTTCTCTCCTAAATCAGATAAAATGACTTCTTCATTGGAGAAAGCAATATTATAGTTAGACGACTGAATATTATGGCTAGATGTGTTTGTTACAAACATGCAGCTTTTCACTTCACAGGATGTTAACTGATGGACTGGAGACATGTGGATTGCTTGTGGATTATTGTGATGTTTTTATCAGCTGTTTGGACTCTCATTCTGACGGCACCCATTCACTGCAGAGGATCCACTGGTGAGCGAGTGATCCCATGCTACATTTACCCAAATCTGTTCCAATGAAATTCAACTAGACATCTTGGATGGCCTGAAGATTACCTATTTCTTTAACTAAACACAAAAGCAAAAGGTTTTGAGAAGTGAAAAATTGTTATGACTGCCTCAAGCACCAGTCGTGATCATTTGTGATGTTTTTTGCTTGCAGAAAGTTTACATGGTTAAAGAACATCACAAACTTTTATACTCAAACTCAATTTCAAGGTCAGGCATGATTGTCCACCAGGTGAACATTTCCTAGTGTTATAATGGAAGCGAACAGATCTATTCCCCTTAGTGGCCACTTACCAGACAGAAAAGCCAAGTGCTCTGGAATCAGAGGTGAAATGCATTTTGTCCGTATGCTGCAGCACGTCAGCCCACGGTCGTCCTCAGTCATACGTGTGCACTGATGAGGCAGACGAGAGAGACGGCCAGATCGATATCGTCGAAGAGTGATGGAATGCTGCCGGACACGGTTGCTGATGGGAATCAGGAGGTTATTGTCAGAGTCGTTCCTAAAACAAGGAAGAAATGATCTGTGTGCCTGAGGGAGTCTCTGGGGCAGCAGTGCACTGGCTCTCTCGCTCTGATGGGTCTCTGACACTCCAGTATTAGCTGAGAATCTGTAATATAGAGTGAGTAATGAGAGCTCCGCCATAGGAAAGAAAAATCACTCTCTTTAAAAATCTCTGTTTCTTCTAGATGGCAATAAGGGACAGCTGCATAAGTTTATCCTGAAAAAAAACAACAACAACAACCCAGTAATCTCTCATGTGTCTCTCAGTACACATCTATAAGAATACGAGTTTTGGCATCTTATTCACATGTAAACAGGATTTTAGATAACTAAAAACTGATCTTTTTCAAAAAGCCTATTCTTCAAAAGTCTGTGTTCTGTCATTCATCTAAATAGGTTGATATAACAGTTTGGGTTATGAATGTTTTTGCACTGACGTCTAAAATGCTGTTGGTGTGGCCAGATGTTTAGTTTTAAAAGAAGTGAAAACTGTTTTTTATTTATTTATTTATTATTATTAGTGGTGTCAAAATTAGCGCGTTAACGCATGCGATTAATTTTTTCTGATTAACGCGTTAAAAATATTTAACGCAATTAACGCAGGGGCGGGGCTAGGGTTGGCCACCCCATTCGCAACTGCTGCCTCTGTCTCTTTTTTCTTGAAAAGGATTGCGTTTATTTAGATGCAGAACGTCTTTATGACCACATCAAACAGGAGACGTTTTAGACGTGGTCTAACTTCGTGCCAGGCGCGAGTCAAACGAGCGCGGAAAAGATACTGTGCTCGTAGCCTGTATCATTTCATATCAAACAGCGAAAGAAACTACGTGCATTCAATGTCCTAGTTATGCCGTCATTTAACGCATGAAGTTACCAAAAAGGCGATTAAAGCTGCCTTAAAACTGCCTGCATGCATGCAATATGTTATATATGCGTCACATTTAAGAAGATGTCTTTGAAATGGGTTTAAAAACCGTCCTGAGGCACCCCAGCACTGTCTCACTCATCTAAAACACCCGATTCAACTCGTCCGCTCATTAGTAGAGACTTTAAGACTTGAAGTGGGTCAGAAAAGGTAAAGAGAGTTGCATGTCTGTTCCGCGTCACGTTCAGCAGCAGCTTTTAAAGCAATAGCAGGCAAATAAGTTAATAACTAGCTGCTGTAATGTCTATTAAAGAACCAAGAAAAGAAATATTAACTTTTATAGCTTTATTGGGTTCATCTATATTTAATTTAGAATTTAGTGTTTGGTAACTATTCATTTTCTATATATTTCTGCTGAAGGGCACAAGTAGCTAAATATGTAATTTATTATAATAGGTTCATGTGATGATTGTTTTAAGTTCACTTAAATTAGAAGTTAAGTCTAATAAACGTTAAAATTTATAGATCTAAATTATACTGTAATGCTGACTGGCTACAGTCAATAGTTAAATATTCAGGGGAAAAAACAATTTTATAGAGACATCAGTAGTATTGATATCAGTGATGCTGGCCTTCAATCATAAAAAGATGCCATTAAAGAAATATTAAAAATATACTGTCTTTATGTTGTTTGTACATTGTATATTTGAAGATTGAATGCAAAATTTTTGCAATATAAAAACTTTAACGTTAAGTGGAATTAATCGCGATTAATTTTAGAAAAATGCGCAATTAATTAGTTAATTTTTTTTAATCGATTGACAGCAATAATTATTATTTTTAGAAATATCTGTACAGATGTGGACAAAGCCTCATAAAATTTCTGAAAATGGTATCTCAAAATACAAAATACAAAAATTAGAGATTTTAATATGAACTTAAATATTTCTCATCAACTACAGTCAAAATCAAATAATCCGAGCTAGCCACATTTATTTTTTAGCATTAGAGCTTACATTCTGGTAAAGTGTGAAGAATGTTTAAAGAACTGTTTACACCATTTTCAACGAAAAAACTGAATTTTTTTAATGTGTTTTGGCCCTTCATTGACCTGAAAACAAACCTTTAAAAACTGGTTAAAAATGCAATTTATATTCTCTGTGTAAACTACAAAAAAAAGAAAGAAAAAAAAGTGAATTTATGCGTGTCGAGTTTCTTTACAAAGTAGGCCAACATTGCCAACTACTGGCCTGGCATGCATAATACAGCATTTTAGTCCTTTTCATGGATCAGTGTGAATGGGCATCGTTTTGACAATGTTGTCATCTGTATGTATTCAAAAACGCAAAGGAAGAACTTTTCCATTTTTAGTACACTGTTGTCATGTAAACATACCTTAAGTAGCTGGAGATCTGCACAACCTCCAGTTAACCACACCCTCTGTCCCTCTAAGCCAATCAGATGAATCTACTCATTACTGTGAGCAGCTGGATTGGATTGGAAGGAGGTTATAAATCCCAGTGATCTGGTTTGTGCAGCAGAAAAAATGCTGCTGAAGTAGCTGCTCCAGACATTTGTCTCTCAATCTCTTACCTAGATCTATTTTTTTCTTCCTGTGGTAAAAGTGGTAATATAATTTCACCCCTTGTGTCTGTATATTTTGTTTGAATCTATTCCGAGTGTTGAATACATTTATATTTCATTCTGGCTATACCAAACATGGGCAAACTAAGAGCCCTAAAACAGATTTGAAAATGAGTACACAACTATTTCAAGGCTTCAAAGATACAAGAACCAGTTGAGATTGAACACAGAATTCAACCCCATATGTGGCAAAAACTTTTCTGCATTCTTCAAAAGGCGTTTTAAGACTAACAGCAAACAAAGCTGATACTCAAATGAGCCATAACTAAGAACTCCATTAAGTCTCCTGAGCTAAATGACCGTTCAGAAGGGCCCTGGAAAGCCTGTTAGAAAGTCTTGACAATGTGGCATCGCATAATGATTAATAGAGGGCGTCAACAAACACTGATGAATAAAAGATTAAATGGCTCTTTTGGCCACTGATCCATCTATAATCCTTGAAAGCAGTCCATTCAATTGATTAGAGGAGATGTGTGCCAGTTGTTTAAGATGGGTTTAGATTCTTAGTTATGCTTATACGGTCAATGACAGATTTAATATGATTTTTTTAATTAGCTAAAAGTGACACTATGACTGTCCGAATGGAGTTTGTGTTTGTTTTGTTGATTCACACTGGATTAAACCTAATCAACTAATGCCACTGCATATACATACATTAATTGCATCTTTCTGTTCTTAATTCCAGAGTTTGCAAATATGAAAAAAGTATTAGTATCACACATCAAATCAAGTATTAGAATTTTCTTGTAAAATTTACTCTAATAGTCTGTTTTATTTACAGCCTCTCAGAGATGAACATCCAAATGAATAATCACATATCAAATACTTACACTTATCTTAGTAAACAGGAGGTTGACTGTGTTACAGCAAGTAAATCCTTAACAGCTTTACATAAAGACAGGAGGAACTGAAACTCCTAGTGGACGTGTTTGCAGGGACAAACTTTGTGTGACAGTTCGGTGTGTGAGATCGTCTGTGACAGACTTTAATTAACAGCCAGTTTCCTCCGTTCGGCACCTCTAACACTCTGTTCTCTGTGCTTGACAAAAAGATAAAACCTGTGTGTGGGAATAGGGCTGATTTCCATAAATTGAGGTTTTTGAAATGACGCAGTGCTGCGATTTAGACACACCAATTTACTTGTCACATCCTTCCTGTAACACCCACTCCCACGGATCATTTCCATTCCTGAAGTCTGCGCTTCAGTCAGAATCCAACGCAGCTGGAGAGTCATTTTCATACGCTGACATGATAGATATAACAATAATTGGACTGCTTCATCACTGCATGCAAAAGAGACAAATTCCTTTAAGAAACAGCAAAACATACTGTGATACAGAATAAAGGAACAATTCAACCAAAAAAAATACATTTTTGTTACACTTACTCACCTTAATTTTATTCAGATTACATGTTTTCTTCCTGCTCTTTTTCATACAATATGCTGATTTATGCTGTCAAGCCTGAAGAATAATGCCAAAAATACATCATAAAAGCACTGCAAAATTGGTCCATACAACTAGTGCACTATTTTCCAATCTTAGTCATATGATAGTTTTATGACCAATCATGACGTAGAAAAAATCTGATCGCAATACCATTTCAGAAAACTATTGGAAAAGAGTTATGGGCAATACTAGCCTAAAAAGCAATCACAAATGGATGGCACACTCCTAAAATCGGAAATGTCAGACACCTTACTGTTTTCACTAGGACATATTGTTTTCAATAAGTCATACAGACATACTGTTTTCAATGTAGCTTCTATGATTTAAGATCCACCAACTTCCTCTAAATACTAAACTAATCTTGCAAGCTATAGAGTGCTGTAGGGATGACATTTATGCAGGCCAAAACCAGTCAGTTGGGGTTCTGAATGGGTTTTTAGCTAAATGCCTGAAAAAAGGTCTGATGAACACAAGCTCAAGATATTTTTATGTTTTATTCTAAGACAGTAAAACCCCCTTGAGTTTTCTTTTTAAAGCTTTTACTTGTTAACAAGTGGCTGAATGGGAGGCTGAGGTTGTTTGAGACATTAAATGTCATCACAATGAACATGTAAACTCATCTAATCACTAGTCCGTGACCGTTGTGTAGTTTGTTTCTTCAGCTTCAGAATCACAAACTTTTGTTGGTCACAGATCTTATTTTCTGCAATAATCCAAAAGCCAATGGAAAAATCCTATTGGGATTTTGTCCAGGGAACCAGGGTGATGCTAACTTATAGGCTGGCCTATAAAAATATGTCATCACTGCAGTACTCTATATTGGAGGAATTGATGAATTTAAACTTCTCCAACACATCTGTTTGCAATTTTTAAAGCGTACTTGACCTAAATTAGCTGGTTCTGGTGTGTTTGTACTTCAGGAAAATAGATCTGCAGGTGCAGCACTCAGCACCCCTGACCTAAAAAGTGCAGTGAATCTGTTTGAATACTATATCGTAGGTGCTTGGCAAAAGCTTTTAATTAGATGCTCTACAGAAGCTATTAGGTCTATTTGCTGTTATTTCCAATCAGGCCTTGAAAATCGGACATTCAGCATCTATGTCCACCAGAAAAATACGACCACAAACATCCTGCTGAACAACAAGTGGTCAGCAAACCTTTGAATCATCTCCGCTCAGCCAATGACAAGTTGATTTGCGCAGTTCCCTGGCAACGGAATCCGCGTTGCTCATGGTCTTTCATTTTCTAGTCTGGAAGCTGTCGGAAGGTCTCAGCATGGCTGTTTTAATGCCAGACAAAAACAAGCCCCAAGGAACTCAGCTAGTACAGAGTCTGAGAGGGAAAGGAGAAAAGAAACTGTGAAAGGAAACTGTGAACTAAAAATACTGGGTAATGTGCTTGATTCATTAAAGATTGAAATGATACTTGTAGCCTAAGGACTGTGTTAAATATAGATGAAAAGCACGGATACCATATGGACAACGATGTTAGCTAGTTGAGATGGTGGTTAGATGTGAAATATCAGAAATTTAGACAAACTAAGACATTTGCTAGAATCGCAGACTGCAAACAAGCAAACATCATTATAAGTGGATCCTGTATTCAGTTTATTTCTAAAAACAGTAAAAGATACAGAATGCATAGAATTTAGCAAAGTTAATGTCTATCTATCTATCTATCTATCTATCTATCTATCTATCTATCATCTATCTATCTATCTATCTATCTATCTTTCAATGTTGTTATGTCAAGTTTTTTGATTTTTTATAACATGCAACAATGATAAATCATTCACAATGAGACTGTATTAAGAAAGTAAATAGGGTCAATACTGCAATACTACATTCAGTACTGTAGTACACTGATTTCAACAAATAACAGAATTATTTTTTTTAAACACTTTGGCTTTTTATTCTAAATTTAGAACCAACAAAACTGCAATATGTTACATTTCACTCACAAAAGGAATGACATTCTTCAGTCTAACACACACTGAATCAGAATCAGTCCGTTTCTACTAACAGAAACTATACATATAGTTTTCCCTCTTAGAGTGTCCCAATACTGCTTAGTATTCCCAATATAGCACCTCTTCCATATAAACAGAGATTGTTATTTATATGAGGGACTCTTCAATCTTAAGAGGCGATCGCTCTGATTGTGTCAAGCGGAGAGATAAAATGGGATGCTCTCTGTTGCTGAATCAATGAACTTAAAGGAATAGCTCATCATTTACCAAACCTCATGTTGTCCCAGACTGGTATGACTTTCTTCTGTGGAACACAAAAGGAGAAATTTTCAAGAAAATATATACTGTTTTTTTTTTTTCATTCAATCACAATGAAAAGATTAAAGCTTTCACAAACACACACAAAAGCATCATGAAAGTCATCTATACAACGCATACACTATATATACGTTATCTGAAGCCATGCGATAGCTTTGTGTGAGGAATAGACCAATGCTAGAATGGCCAAAAAATGCTTTGTTCCTTTTTGCTTGGGCTGCAGGAAAATGTGACTTATTTTATTTTCTATCCATGTGTTGATCCCTCTCTTCTCTCACCTTTAGTCCATTCATCGTGTGGGCTGAACAGTTCTATCATGTGGCCTATATTGCAGGTTTGCACAATGGAAAATTGTCTCTGCGCAGATAATGTAACAAAGCCCGATCCTGCTCCTTTTCTCCCTTGTAATTGCAGTTTATAAGTACATAAATGCTGTCGACCCAGAAAGTCAATTCCAAAGGCATCTCAAGAACCAAAGGGTTTATTTTGGCACAAAAGCTTAACTTGGCCAACAATCAGGAATCAACACTCAATACTTCCCTCCATAAGAGGCTTTTTATTGACAGCCTGATTTTCTGCTCCATTTCAGACAACCAAGATATGAGCGCATTTCATACTAAACAGAAACGCAGTTCGATGCTAAACTTTCTAGGTTGCTTTGTAAACAATGTAATGCAACAAACTGTAATAGAAGACATTTTACAGGCCAAACCACTTCAAGATCTGTGCTTGTCATGCTTTACCTGATTTGATGTTCCCAATCAAAAATGACTGGCCTTTACAAAATGCTTATAAATCTCTCATTTTGTAAAATTACCATCAAATCTTGGATTATATTTTTGTTAACTTGTTTTCTTGTTTTGTTTAAAATATTTTTTATATATATAAAATGTTCTAATAATTAAATTGGTACTGTAATAACTGTAATAATTTAGTAATTTAATGATAATAATAATAACGGTCCAATTTTAAAACTACATTATTTCTGGCATTTGCTGCTTTGCTCCCTATTTCTACATTAAAGCGATGTCCAATCGGCCATGAACCTCATTCCTAGATTACCTTTTGGGTCTGGGAGCAGCAGAGTTGCTGAAAAGCTTGGATTTTTGTTGAAGGCAGGAAGCATTGAATCAATCTATAATTATTTTGAGCCCTGCAGAAAAGGAGAGAGATTGTACAAACTTGCTATGTCTCGCTGCCAAATTGAAATGTAAATGCGGTCTCTGTTTGCTCCTACTTAAGCAGAGCACGCATACACATTTTCCACACGGTGCCAGTCAGGGAGATGTGGGCCGACACTGTTCCTCTGAGTATGTCTGAGAATTATATGCATGGATAGATGCACCTACATAGCAGTCATGCTTTAAATGAGATTTACACTATTTATGAGTGTAATGAGCGTGCTGCAGGGCAGAAAAATTAATAGCAACTATATGAATTTCCAGATCAGAGGGTATCAATATTTTTGCGCACTTTTAGAAACTGATTACAGTCTATCTGATGTTGTGTAAGCCTCACTTAACAGGGAATTCTTTATCTGGAACTTGCTATGTAATTGGAAATTGGTTTCTTCTTGAAGCCTCACTTCTCAAGCTTGTATTTAGCATTTAGTGACAGTAGATTACAGAACATTTAATACAGTAATTTGCAGTGCAAAACGTTTATCGAGGAGGAAAAGCTATCTGTTAACTTAAGATGTGACCCCTATCAAGTGCACAGTTTAACCATTTTTGCTCATGCAGGCAGGCTGTTTTGAGCCACTGTAAGTCTATTTCATCCTTCAAACAAAATAATCAGGCCGGGTAAAATATCTACTGTAATATAATTAAAGGTGTCATGAACTGAGAAATCAAAATTCCCTTGATCTTTTGATATATATAAGAGGTCATTATGTTATGAAAACACTCATTTAGTTTCAGAACTCAAAACTTTCTTGTTAGTCTAAAAACATCTTATATTGAAGCCAGTCTGCCAAAACGTCAGCTTGTGAAATGTGCCACTTTATGATGTAATAGTGTGGCTAAACACCACCTCCGCAGAAGATGATCAACATCTGCCTCTACATCACTGCCTGTTTAGCCCTGCCCACTGATTTGCGCACAAAGCAGGTAAATAATGAGAGTGGCAAACACAGGTCTACGCAGAAACCAAACAATAAACATTATTTGATTGACTTTATTTTTAATTAAGCACCAGGTTGCACCAGCAAGAACTTGGTCCTATGTTCACTTACAAACAAAGCACAATTCAACGAAGGATTTTCAGAAAGATTGAAACTAAAAGACAATGCTGTGCCGACTATATTGGATACGATGTCGCACCACACAAGTGTGAATAATTATTTTTATTATGTTATCACTATTGCTTTGTCTGTTATTGCAGATCGTTTGATATGTACCAAGTATTTATGTGTTTTTAATCTAAAACACAGCAGCGTCCATCTGTGAAGGACGTAGGCTGACAAACAACCACAACTTTTAGCCATAGCAGCGGGTGTTTACTTCCGAGTCTACAATCCACCACGCCTACTCAAACAGAGTGTTCAGATGAGGGGTGTCAAATCAGGACAGAAAATAGCCTATTACTTCTAAATTATGATTTTTTATATAAAATTTTGATAACATTATACATGGACCTCAGAGAACAGTACAAAATAATAAAAAAGGCAGTTTATGACCTTTATATACTGTATGTTAATTAGTATGTTCTGTCATGAAACTCTAGAAGGCGTAGACTGATAGGTTCTAACTCAAACTGATTGATCACATTATTATCACATGGTGCAGCTGATTGGTTTCTTTTGCATCAGCAGCCAATGAGCTTGCTGCTCAACATCCAATTACTTGACTAGTGTTTGCTGTAACAGTTGCAGCGTGCTTCAGAAACCCTCCACCTTCCCCAGCTCCACCTGTCTAGATCTGCTACGAGGCAATTTCATGTATGCTATACCTAGGGGTTATATCTTGTATATGTGCAGCAGCAGTATTTATTACATGCTCACAGCAGCATGTCTGTGGATGAATTTGTATTAGCAAGTCTCGGTACTTGCTCTGCCGCAGTAACAGCAGCGAAGCAGATCTATTCCAACAAGAACAAACACATTAAAACTGTCATGTATATGCTAAACTCTCGGAGAGTCGTCACGACAGAAGTCAGTGAATACGTTTTCTAATTGTCTAGGAAGCACACGGTGAGCTGTATTAGCAACTTCCAATGGATCTTTATTACTTTTTTGTTAATAAAAAAAATGCAGTGTTTTGTCCTGCTTTCCAGTGCAAACGTCTAAAGATTCTTAAATGCATTTCCTGAAAGGAAAAATGACAAGATTAAATGACAGAAGTCTTTTTTTTCTGAAAAACTGATCACATTGAAGTGAGTTTATGATTACATGAAGAATAAATATCTTCTAATGAGCTCAGAAAAATGAATTTAATTCACTTTCATACCCTAATTGACAGATATTTGTACTTATTTCAAGTATAAACTTGCTTAATTTTGTTCAATTTCACAGAAAAAAAAATCCACTTTTCATCTCAAGTGAATGTATATTGATATAAGGATATTTAGATATTAGAACTAGAAAACATGACAAAAATATTGATAAAGTATATGCAACATTTAATGCCATGACCTTATGAATTTAAGACATTCGGCTCAGTTTAAGACTTTGAGGCCTAAATTTGGGTAAGAGTAAATTTTTAAGATCCACAATGACTACGTTTACATGCACACGAATAATGATTTTGTATGGCTGTATTCCATGCTTTTTCGGCGCCACTGAAATGTGATGGAATTCGTTTGCCTACACTGCCGTCGTGTTCTACTCGCCATTTGTGGATGAGGATAAGAAACAGAGACTGGTGGCAGCGACTTGTGATTTCTCCAGAATGCGATGCTTTCTTCCCCACCATCGTTTCTAATCTGCGTATTATTACAGGTGTGTGTCACGTCATTCATGTACGTCATGAGCACATGCACATTTTGGTCAGAGCGCCAATACTGCGATTAAGGTGTATACATGATTATGAGATTATAATCGCATTATTTAGATTGAAGTATTGCGTTTACATGAGGTAAAGTTTAATCGCATTATTGTCAAAATCCCATTATAATTGCATTAAGAGGGTGCATGTAAACGCACTCAATGTTTCACCATTCTGAATGACACTGTACACTGAAATATTATTTCTAATGTTTAAATATACATTCTTACCTTTAGGCTGCAGTCGCCTAAAGAGATTCATTTAACCCTATTGCACAGTCCTTCAGCACCCACTGAATTGAGTTTATCTCCAGAGGCCATATGAATGGGTGTAACTCCCAGCTGTTGGCGTGGGTCTGGATTCAGACGTACAGTCTGTGCCTTCATTCTCATGCTGCCAAGCCATAAGGGACGGACGTGTTTGTTCATGGAATACAAAGTGTCCTTTTGAATAATGAAGTGCAAAAGTTAGCAAATCTGGGTCTATTTTGGAGTGACAATGTGGCATCATTTGACACATTACCAACTCACCAGAACAAAGCTATTGAAAGTCAACATGAAATCAAAACTGACCTGATTTTCTTTCTTAATAAATTATACATGATTTACCAGTGCAAAATATTCCAGTATTGTCTAATATCAAAATATGAACAACTTACTCCACCTCTGAAACAAATTTCCTTTCCCCTGACATCATCAAGCTCTTAATTTACAATCCAATCAATTCCTGATGGAAAAAAACACATTGGATCGCACGAGTGAACTGCGTTACGAACACTGTATTAAAATGATTTCACTGTATTAAAATGTACTCAAACCTCAGGCCATCCAAGGTGTAGATGAGTTTGTTTCTTCATCTGAACAGATTTGGAGACATTTAGCATTACATTACGTCACTAGCTCAACAATGGATCCTCTGCAGTGAATGGGTGCCGTCAGAATGAGAGATCGCAATAATCCACACCACTCCAGTACTCCAGTCCATCAATTAACATCTTGTTAAATAAATTTACAGAGAATTTTAATCACAAGGAATATTATGATTTGGAAAAATGCATACAGTACATACTTTAGTTCAAATCTTTCTAAACAAACATTCAAAACTGCTTTCCTAATGCTTTTTGTCTGTCCCTGTTTATTGTTTGGCCCTGTCAGAGCAGTTTCTTCACGCTGTGAGCAGACTTGTCATTGGCTTATGAGGATGATATTATTTGGAGCGCTCAGAGATTAGCCTGCTTGTGTGTTTGTATGATGAAGCGGCCAGACCGAGACGCACTCAAAGCCCAGAGGCAGACGTGACTGGCACGAGGATTTAGACCGAGGAAGGAAATGAATCCTCAAGGCAGAACACTTGAGCGAGTTGTCAACACTGTAAATGAAGAGTTTTTGAGATCTGACAGAATTTTAATTTCCACCGTTCACAAGATGTGGATTTAATTAGGGCAGTGGTTCTCAAACCTCTCCATGAAGTACCCCCAGCACTGCACATTTTGTATGTGTCCTTTGCAGTCTCCACTAATGAGCTGATGAGTTGAATCAGGTGTGATAGATGAGGGAGACATACAAAATGTGCAGGGCTGGGGGTACTCCAGGACAGGATTGAGAACCACTGAATTAGGGCCATGGCAATTTTTCTAAATTTATGCAACAACTTCTGGAGCCTTGATTCTGGTACCATGATGGCAATGCAGATTTATCTTTTTTATGATTTCATAATAGCAGTTTTTACATAATTACTAAATACATTAATAAAAATAAAATATTAAAGCATTATAAAAGTTACATCTAAAAACCTAAAAATTGTTTACATTGCCACTTAAAATCAATACATACTGTACAGTACATACTTTATCTTTAATCTAAATCCAAATACAGATCAGATGCTACTGAGAGCCACAAAATGAGAACGCTATTGAGCCTGTAGTAAACTAAGTCCAAAATTGCCTGTCTTCAGCATCTTGGGGATTTACAAGATTGCTGATCAGCCAGACTTCAAGGCACAATCATTCCAGTGTCTGTCTTCTTTTAGTGAGTGAGTGGGTGTAATAAAGAACTGTGAACACTATATAGTGCTGTCTTGTTAGCAAAATTTGTCTGTTCCTGTTCCGTCTCACTGAGTCACATTTTATTCCTTGAATAATTCAAATTTATAACAGACCTGGAACATGAGAGGGCAGAACCAGACGCAAAGCGCTGAACGCATAATTTCACCAAATGATTCACGCTAATGCATGTCTCTTTCTCAATCAAACTGGTAATTACAATGATTAAGTGAATGCAAACAGATTACCTAACGGCTGAAAATATGAGGAGCTGCATATTCACTGTCAGATATGAAGAATTAAAAGATGCAATCTAGGTCATACTGTATCTCACCCCTTATTGATTTTAAGTATTTGTTTGAGTATATTGATTTTGTCAATATGTTACATTTTATATAATATCAAAAATTACATTTTGTCAAAAAGAGTTTTCTGTCTAATTTAAATTTGATTAGATTTTTAAAAAATGTTAATAATTTTTATAATATATATCAAATATAATGTAATATAATAAAAATATAATAATATAATAAAAAATAATGCCTCATTTTAAGCAGAAAGAACTTTTTTCATTCGCCCAAACAGCAGTGCATTTTCATTACTGGAAACTACTGAGTTCGTTTAGTAGAGTTATGTGTACGAGGTCATGGCAAAGCGCCTACCATTGTTTTCTGATTTGGAACACTGTCCAAGTCCCTTCATTTTGGAGCTGGTGTGCAGCAGCTGTCTGTCGTCTATCTCTAGAGAGCCATGGATCAGAACCAATTCTAGCTTGCAGCAAATACAAGAGCACTTGACCGTTATCTGAACCACACAGGTATTGCCTATAGTGTAGAGCACCTAAACCGATCCCCCCTACCCCCTTATTTCAGCACACCAGTTCTGCATCCCTAACAATCCTGCCAACATGCTCCATTATATGGGGGGAAATAAACATCCAGGCGGCAAGTGCCATCTTATGTAAATCCCTCAATGTGCTGAGCAGAAATTATAATTGCACCATAAAACCCATTGCCTGACACCTGGGTCTATGGTTGGAGGTAATGAAAAATTATATTAGAGAAAAGATTTAGTTTTACGCATAAATGCAATGTAAAATGTAGCGCACAAACCTTGAGTCACATCATTCACCCATTCAGAAACCTCAAAATGTCAAGTGTCAAACCCAAATAACAGCGATTAATGTCTGTCCTTCGGTTAACATGCAATGACGCAGGCAGCATTAGCGTGTGACCTTTCAATATACGTTTTTTTTAACAGTGTTCAGTATTGAAGGTATAAACAAGTTGCTCTCTGCTGCCAAACACAATGCCTAGTGAGGGTTCACTACCATAATTACACTCCCCCAAAGCGCAATGTGTTTCTGAAATGTGTTTCATCTTACGAGCGAATTCACAGCTAGCCAGCTTCCTCTGCTGTCAAATTAGTCTAAAAAATCCTTCCCTAGCGAGCCGGTTTGATGTCTGTGTCTGAGAGCGTCTGGGAACGGACTGCAGAATTTCGTGCAGACACAATGTTCAATGAATGTTGTGTAACTCAATATGATCAAAGCTGCAAAACCCTATAACTCAAACCCTGCTTTCAGACTCCCGTTCTTCAGTGCTCTAGTGTGATTTTATAAGCAGATGATCTAACATTGATTAATCATAGAGAGAGAGGCAGACATATAACCACATGCACAGCAAAAGCAGGATAAAGGATAAAGAATAAATGCACAATTTATAGCGGCCGAAAAAGTATTTGGACACTTCTCCCTCCTGCTGTATTTGTATCAGTTTGACCCATATTTGATTTTCTTAATAGTGGTTAAACTATTTCTGTCATGACAACTTTCTGAGAGTTTAGCATGGTAATATACATGGCAATGTTAATGTGCTTGGTCTTGCCAGAATAGATCTGCTGCACATACTGTATAACATATATGAAATAACTCCATATATATATCATACATGAAATTGCCCCATAGCAGATCTAGACAGGTGGAGCTGGGGAAGGTGGAGGGTTTCTGAAGTGTGCTGCAACTGCTACAGCAAGCACTAGCCAAGTATTCGAATACTGAGCAGCAAGCTCATTGGCTGCTGATGTGAACAAAAAAATCAGCTGCGGCATGTGAATAATGATGTGATTATATCAGATTGAGTAAGAACCTATCAGTCTGTGCCATCTAGAATTTCATAACGTTGTATTTATTTATTTACGAATATTTTGTGAATATTACTTATTTAGGTTCATGAATGTGCATACAAAGTTTTGAGGCATGGATGCGTTTTGAAAAGGCTTTTGTGTTGGAGTCATTGGTTTTCATGCAATTTGATTTGATTTCATTCAAAAATCTTTGAAAATCAGTAGAAGGTTTAAAAAAAATCTAAAATCCTTATTGTAGCTTGTCAAATACTAAAATATGAAATACATGAAATTTAAGACTTAAAGTTTATCCAAAAATTAAGGCTCTTCTGAATCAACCCAAGAAAAAGTTACTTTATTTAGTTGAAAGAAGGCTGTTTTATATGGTATTACACATAGCAACCATGTCAACCACATATGTGACCCTGGACCACGAAACCAGTCTTAAGTGTTAATTTTTCGAAATTTAGATTTCTACATCATCTGAAAGCTGAATGAATACGCTTTCCATTGATGTATGGTTTGTTAGGATAGGACAATATTTGGCCGAGATACAACTATTTAAAAATCTGGAATCTGAGGGTGCAAAAAAATCAAAATATTGAGAAAATTGCCTTTAAAGTTGTCCAAATGAAGTTCTTAGCAATGCATATTACTAATCAAAAATGAAGTTTTGATATATTTACGGTAATAAATTTACAAAATATCTTCATGGAACATGATCTCTACTTAATATCCTAATGATTTTTGGTATAAAAGAAAAATGGATCATTTTGACCCATACAATGTATTTTTGACTATTGCTACAAATATACCCCAGCGACTTAAGACTGGTTTTGTGCTCCAGGGTCACATATATTTTATTTAAAAATGCAATTTTAGTAAAATGACAGAAAAAATCTGTATGTCTATGTATGTTTGTAACATTTTTTTAAATATGTCATTTTTAAAAATGTAGCCTATATCTAAACACACAGACACACACATATATATAAACAACATTCTTAACAACATACTTTAACAAATACTTTAACAAACAACATACTTTAACAAACTGCATGGAAACAAATGTTCCTGTAGGTACTGTATTTAACCCACAACACAAGTTGTTGTACTGTTGTACCCATTTTTTTTTTTTTTTTTTTTACAATTTTAACAAACTGTACAAATGTCATTGTATTGCACACAAAATATCAAAAGTGGCATGAAAACTTGAGGCCATTGTAAAGAGCATGCAATGCAAGAAAAAATGCAAAACATTCTTCAAACGGTGTCTGCAAACAACCTTCAACATCTGGCCTTGAAAAATAGGAAGCAGACATCTTGCATAAATAATGCAAGGCTTTAAGTGCCGCCTCTATCTATCCCATCATAAATGACAGTGCACTCTGTGTAAAAAATGATCAAGACATCCATTTATACGGAGGAGCCAAGTGGGCAAAGGCACACGGCGCCATTTCAATAACTTCTGTACCTCAGCCACCTGCGCTTGAGGATAAGAGCACCTATCGAAAGATTTTTCGCACCTCCTATTTTGGAAGGGCTTCTAAAAAATTGCCCTGTTTGCTGACATTCATATGAAAGCGATTTATAGGAGCTTCCTCCTTTGGCAGTCCATGCACGAAACCTCAGCCCAGTCCACTGCTCTCAATTATGGACAGTGGCTCTGTTTTCCCCAAGGACTCAAAGTCAGAAAGTTAAGAAAGAAATTACAGTTATCCGCCAATTAAAAAGTGACCACTACCTGTCTGAAGCCAATATCCACATGGTTGATAACACTTGGCAGATCGTTTTAGTATAAAAGTTGTGTGCTTTGATTATACAACCTGATCATGAAGACTTTAACTTTACAGCAGCTATTTCTTGTTAGTAGCTTGAACTGCTATAAAAGTAAATTTCCCAGCACTGCACGTTACAGATGGTAAAAACATAAGGACAAATTACCATAATGGACTGCAGATTCTTTTATGCACATAGTGTTTGGCTTTGCAGCAGTTCAGACACTTTTCATGCTGTCTTCAAAGTCATTGGTATTCATTGGTAAGAAATGAAAATGATCAATGAACTTAATTAAATTGAGGGAGACTTTGCCACACAATAACACTTTTTCAATCTCAAATAATTGGTTTGAATGGATTTTTTTTCCTGGTCTTGCTGCATAAACTTACATTAATGAAGTTCGTCAAGCTACTAGATAAAATTGTATCCAAGTCAAGTTAACAATTTATGTGACATTATTACTGCAAAGAGTTTACACTCAAGTTAATCTACATTCATTCATTTGCTTAATTTTTTAAATATTGGACCCCAATATAAAACAGCAATATTTTTTTCATTAAAGACATTCACAATACATAATTGCATCATTTAACATTAATAAAATTAGAAATTATTTAATAATTACAGTAATACAATACGTTTTCAATTGTTAACATTATTCGCTACATTTATTAACATGAACAAAATACTTGTAAAGCATTAATTAATCTCAAATAATATTAATTTCCATATTTACTAATACATTATTGAAATGTTGTATCTGCTAATACTAAATAATGGACAGATTAATAAATGAGTAACAAATGGCAAGTTAATGTTTGTTAATGTATTAATTAACATTTACTAATGGACTTTATTGCAAAGTGTTACCATAATTATAAATGCATGAAAATAAGATTTAGTGACAACATTTTACATTTTTTAAAAGTGTAATGTTAATAAAAACTACATTTTTTAAATTAAATGTCACTTTTTCAATGCCAAATAATTTGTTGAATGGATTTGTTCCAGTCCTGTTGCACAAGCTTTTAGTCAAGCTACTAGATAAAATTGTGTCAATGCCATAATTTAACACGAGTCGAGATAATCGTGACAATATTACTGCCAAGTGTTTCCAGTCAAGTTCATCTACATTCATTCATTCAGTAACAGCCAAGCCATGAACCCCAAATAATAAAAGTTACTGGAAACATTACTACATGTATATAAAGCTGAAAATACATAAGTTATATAAATATAATATTATAATGTATTGTATCTGTGGTTATAATTATTCTTAAGATCATAAAGTATTATAAGGGGCATTACAAGGCATAATTAATGCATTAAAGCTACATTTATATATAAAGGCTTATATAAGTAAAGTGTTAGCAAACATTTAAACTGATTGCATTTAATAAGTTGTGACAAAATGTTCAAGGAATGAGTTGCATTCTACTTTTTAATTAAGCAAATGGAGCAAATGGCAAAAATCCATGTTTGAGTGTCCCTCCATCCGGCACCAAGGATCTGACATGTCAGCCTGCGGGAGACATCTGACTAAAGCGACACTTAAAAGGTCAACAGATTTATTCAGACGACACATTCATCAGCCACGCGAGGAAAGTTTGGCAACAGGAAAGAGATGAGACTATTTCATAATCTGGTTAATGAAGGATGAATGTAGCTTTGAGCTGTTCCAATGAGAATATTTTGTATTCCTGCGTCTTAATAAATTCAGTTGCATTATGAAACGCCTCTCTGAGCAAAGCTGAAGGACAGAATATCATGAAATAATAAAGGTTTCTCCCGCCTCATTAACTCAATCAGCTCGTCGGTGTGGGAGAGAGCTCACTGTGCTGCTGAATCTGTAAAGGATTATTATTGAGTTTTTAGCTGTTTATTTATGTGCAGAAAAAAACCTGAGCGTTTTATCAGAGCGTGTAGTTGAATGAAGACAGAGAGGTTATGTTTGATTTCCTTTGCATCTCAAATGGACTGTGGCCTTTGAAAAAAAGCTTTAATGGACAAGTGACTTTGGGTGAAGTTTCAAGTGAGGCAAAGTTACAGATTTTGTTAATAGGAAAAGATAACAAGGGAATAAGGATAAAAACAAACAATAATTAGTGATAAGCAATAAGCAATCATTTTGTTTATATTATGCCAAAAGACCTCAATTGAACTTTTGCTGCAAGAATGCACATGGTTATTTTGGTATATCAGACAAAAAAAAGCATCATTATTGACCAATTTAATAGTTTAGTCACCATAAAGAGTAAAAAAAATAAAAATAAATGCATCCCTTGTAAAATTTGAGTAAAACTCACTCAAGATTGGTTTTGCATATGCAATACAGATTGGTTAGGATGCACTTAATTTAAAATGCTATGTCGCTACACCTGTAGTATAGAAACAGTGTCTAGAATATATAGAAACAGAGACTATTAGCATGCTAAAACCTTCTCAGAAGGTTTGTAGTTTCACACATGCCTAGTTTGCATGTGAGCATGTTTGTTTGTTAATTAGTGCCTGAATTAAGTGAATGTCCTCCAGTCATGTCATTTCTCCTCCTGTGAGGGGGATCGCAAACTTTTGGCTCTAAGTCTCATTGCTGCTTTGCTGCCAGTGAGATCAACCCAGAGGCAGCTGGAGCTTTTTGATAAAGGTTGTTTGCCTGCGTTTCAAAGTCATGCGGATCTTTCTCTTGGAAACACATAAACGGTTTAAGAGCTGCATGTCTCAAAGCAACAATCAGAGAAATGTCTGAGAGCTATTGCCAGAGGTAGAAAATGTTCTGCAAAGATCTTATTGGAAAGAGACGCGTTATTGCATCAGGTAAGGTGCTGGATTTCCCCCAGAGGAGGAGCATGTTATAAGGTCTAATCCAATATATTGCCTTTCATAGGAAAGTAATAAAACAAGCCAAGCAATGAGGTGAGGAAGGATTACATAATGATAAAGTACACACATAATTTACTAATTAGGGTCTATTCCCCAATGTTAGTTCCTCATGATGGATTCATCTGTCTGATGCAAGATCCTGTTATATAAGCCTATTGCTGCCTCAGACTAAAACGTAATTATTTTTGATTTATTTAATTTTCACAATTTTTATTGTTAAAACTGGATTCCACAGACTGGACTGGACTGGACTAGACTGGACAAAATAAAATAAAATAAAAATGTATTTATTTTCAGATACACAAACCTCTTGCATCTTGCCATGGTTATTTTTTGGGTATTTTTTTCATGCAGTTTCTTGAAGAGAGATGTGCTATTATTTGGTGGAGAAGTAATTTTCACTCAGAAATCACCAGTAAATTTCACAAATAATTACAAAGAAACGGCAAAAAACATTTAATAAAATGTGAAATTTTAAACTAGAAAGACTGAAATAGTACTATAAAGGACAACTATATATTTTCCTATTTAAAGATCTATTTATATTTGATCTTTGGAGATTTTAAAAATTAATTTATCTATTCATTTACTTACTTTATAATAATAATAATCATAATCTATCAAACACTATTGTCTTTGGTAGAGCTGCCTTTGAAGTGGTTTCATTATTGATTCAACTTTGCAACATTGAAAGAGTTATTAAATGGAACTGAATCAACATTGGACTAAATTCATGTGAACAATGACACTATTGTCTGTAGAGACAGAATAACTGATGAACTTTGTAACATCAATACTACCACTGAACTGTTTGGAAACGATCTGTATAAAGTGCTATATAAATAAACTTGACTTCACATGACTTGGCTATCGCTCACTCTATCTCTGGACAAGACTTTCCACCAATGCGATCATCTCAAATTCAAATCTGACACAGTCTACGATCGCCAGCTGGCCTGCGAATCTACTGACGTAAATTTCAGCATTAAAGAGCTAATTATGAGCTTGATAGTGTGAAACAGAGGGTCTGCTCTAAACTGGCCCCTGTTGTGATAATATCCTCAATTATCCTGCTAACATTAGTGACACTGATGTCGCCTTTTAAATGTCAGCGCTCCAGCAAAGTGCCAAACAATTATTCAGCACAGAGTCAGAATGACCTCACAGACCCTGCCAACAACAAATCCTCCAATCAAACAATCCTCTGCCGCACTGATTTAGAATTAGTGATACTTGTTAAGGCAAAAGTCACTTACACTATTGCTCAAACTTTGGCTGTGGAGTTTGTGGAAATCCCTAATCTTGAATATTACATTTAGATGCACGGCTCATCTTGCACTGTTTATTTTTTCATGCAGTTTGTTGAAGAGAGTGTTATTATTGCGTTTTACGACTTTTGGAAAAATCATACACTGTAAAAAAACATTTTTCTAAGTTGTAAACCCAATGAATAAAATGGAATAAGACCTTATTTACTAAAAATAATAGGGTAAATAGGGTCGATTTCATGTTTTCTTTAATGCTACGAATCTCAAACATCTGATATTTACGTGACAAAAATGAATCTGCCTTATTCTCTCTATTTTACGGCGAGTTAAATTTTAATGTTGATGCTAAAACTTGTGAACATCAAAGATCTTGCTTTGATCTTTAAAGAACCCTCACCACATAAAAGTTTCTCCTCATCTTGTTCTATGTGCAAAGAATTGCACAAAAACACACGAGCAAAGAGAATATTTTGGATGAAAACACTGAAATATTCAAGTCACACAGAGTCTACTGGCTTCGATAACAGTACAGAGTCTTACTGGGAGGACTGTCAGAGAATAATATCTTTCATCTACCATGAAATACACATGGTCATAACGGTGTGCAAGCACTGCTTTTGAAAGGTCATGCAAAATTCAGCGGCTCTTTATTTGCGAGTGTCAGTGAGCTCGGTCTCTTGTGGGTGGCTTGTGTTTGGAGTATATTGCTTTGTAGCGCTAATAACAGTTAAGCTGTTTTAGCTCGGACTCTATGGATCAGCATAGAGAAGTTATTTGGCCTGATTTATGATGGCGTTGCATAACAATTGCACTGCAGGCAATCTAATTTCCTGCAGCCGTTTGTGTGTTAGAATTGCATTTTGTTCTTTTTGAATCTATTATTAGTATTTTAAATGAAGATTTAAAGTTCACATTATAACATTTGCTAGCCATTTATTTTTATAATTTGACGTATTTTCAAATAGGAAGTCATTTTTCCTTTGAAAAGCATGCACAATGACTAAGAACATGTGTTGAAGTAAACAGTAAATTTTAAGACTGTCACCTCAACACATTAATTTTGAGTGTAATTATTCAATGTGACTTTTATTGCATTGAAGGTATACATTTTATCAATCCATGCATTCCCTGCTGGGAAATAAACTCATGAGCCATGAAATCTACTGTTTAAGCAGGAATATACTATATATACTACTGTTCAAAGGTTTGGGGTCATTATATTTTTTTAAAGAAATATATCCCTTAATTCATAAGCATGCATTAAATTTATCAAAGGTGACAGTAAAGACATTTATAATTTTATACAAATGTATTTCAAATAAATGCTGTTCTTTTGAACTTTCTATTCACGAAAAGAATATCCACAAAAAATTAAGCAGCACAACCGTTTTCAGCATTAATAATAAGAAATGTTTCTTGAAAACCAATTCGGCATACTAGAATGATTTCTGAAAGATCACGTGACACTGGGAGTAATGATGCTGAAAATTTAGCTTTGATCACAGAAAAAAAAATTACATTTTAAAATATATTCAAATGGAAAACAGTTATTTTAAGTTGTAATAATATTTCACAATATTACTGTTTTTACTGTATTTTGATCAAATAAATGCAGCCTTGGTGAGCAGAAGAAACTTCTTCCAAAAATATTTTAAAATCTTGCCGACCCCAAACTTTTGAATAACAGTGAACCTTTTCATACAAGCCATGTGATATCACATAATTTAATTTGGAAGCTTTTCTTAACAAATAGTGATATGCGTTTAATGAACCAACACATGCAATTCAATTACAATTTAGTTTTAGTAATTTAGTTTTCTTGATGACTTTAAATAATGCATAAACAGTTTCTAATAAATCACTAAAATATAAATAAATCAGGTTTATTTAAATAAAACCACCTTTATTTAGCGGTTAAACACTGTCAAAGCTTTGCTTAACAAAATTTGAATGGAGCAAACATCTTTGCTCTGTTACTATTTGTGCTTAATATTTCTCAGGAATTAACTATTTATGATTGAGCCTTCAGGGAATTTGATCTGGCACAGTGTGTGTTTAGAAGTAATAATGCAGAATCCAGCGCTGCTGTTCAAGGGAAGAGAAAAGTGCTGCTGAGGAATACAAATGCAAGTCTCTCTCTCTTTATCTCTCGCTTTTAAACCCTCACACACACACACACACCTGAAACGGGGCTGTCATCCTTTTTATCGTTCTCTCTCACTGTATGCCTCAAAGATGGTTCATTGATCCTGTATGTCCTGGCCCAGCACACCTTGTTCCCCTCGATGCCTCCAGGGGAGACTATTAACACTTTCATTGAGGCTTATAGGAGAGAAGAAACACCCCTCACTCCCATTATACTGTCACTCTCACACTCAAACCCACACTCACATTTCTAACAGTCAGAGAGTAAGAGGTGAGATTACACTTACAGAATCTCATCCCAGGGACAAAATGGTGTCTATCACAGCCACTAAATGTCCAGTTCGGCATGTCAATCTGTCATATATCTGGACACATGAATACTACTGTTCAAAAGGGGTTAGTAAGATGTTTTAAAGTTCTTGAAATTAGCCTCTTATATTCACCAAGGCTGCATTTATTTGATAAAAAACACAAATTATTGCAATTTAAAATAACTCTTTTTTTTATATTTCAGTATATTTTAAAATGTAATTTATTCCTTTCAAAGCTGAATTTTCAGCATCATTATTTCAGTCTTCAGTGGCACATGATCCTTCAGAAATTCTAATATTATGATTTGCTGCTCGAGAAACATTTCTTATCATTATCAATGTTGAAAACAGTTGTGCTGCTTAATAGTTTTGTGAAAACTGTGATCCATTTTTTTCAGGTGTCTTTGATAAATAGAAATTTATTTGAAATAGCTTTTTTTTTAAAGTAGAAATCATTTGTAACATTATAAATGTCTTTGCTGTCACTTTTGATCTATTTTATGCATCCTTAATGCATACCTTAAAGAATTAGGTTCACCAAAAAAGTCATTATTTACTCACGCTCATGTTGTTTAAAAACCATATGCGTTTTTTTCTGTGGAACACAAAAGAGAAATTTTGAAGAATCTTTACACAGCTGTTTTCTTAAAGGTGGGGTATGTATTTTTTCAAAAATGCTTTAGAAAACGAGTCGGGGCCAAGTACCAAAACAAACTTGTGGCCAATCAGTAGTAAGGGGCATGTCTACTCATGATGCGAGGAGAGAGCGCTCATCAGTGCACATGACGGTCATGAGCCGAGCGTCGACAGAAAGATAGAGATGGCGAATAAAAAAAACAAAAGAGGAAAACGTCTGCGAAACAAAAGAAGGCTTATACCGTGTCTACACCGGACGCGACAGTTGCCGTGTTGCGCCGCGCCGCACCAGCTAAAGTCTCTTTACGCTGGTAGACAGCATTATTAGTGACTATAATGAGGTCTATATTATTTTGTTGCGCCGTGCCGCTCGCGTCCAGTGTAGACACGGTGCTACGACAAGAAGTAGGACCCGTGTAAATATCGGATTAGTTTTCCAGAGCTGGAGAGAACTAAAGGAGCGGGATGGCGTGCGATCGGACGACCGAGGTTGAGAAACATCGGTTTTGCTTTGTTTCACAGAACTATCGTTGCCTGGGTTGCGTACATATGTGTGGGGCGGAGCTATCAAAATAGGGGCGAGACAAAGTAGGGGCGTGTTTGTTTTGGTGATTTCAAATATCAAGATTGGCTACCAGAAATCGCTTACCCCACCTTTAAATCAACAGTTCATAGTGACCATGCTTATCAAGCACTAAAATCATCGTAAAAGTAGCTTATATGATTTGTGCACTACATTTGAAGTCCTATAATAACTTTTTGTGTTCCAAAGAGAAAATAACAGCATAATGGTTTGGATTCAAACACAAAAGTCATTTCACAATATCAGGAAAACTAAATGACAACACTTTTTAAGTAAATTAATCCTTCATACGAGCCAAATTCAAAATGGTTTGTATTTGCAGTTCAATCCAGATGTAGTACACATTATGAAAAGGATATGTATCAAAATAATGCTTGTGCAATGCATGCCTCACAATAATGTTAAATGTGGGTTCCTCCCATAATGCACCTTTCTGCTGCCATCTGGATGTAATTTTCTGACTGTATTTGTTGTTTCATGCATATGTCTCTCTCTCTCTTCCTCGTTAATACCCGTTGACAAAAACACACATTTCAGTCAGAACATCTTAGAAGACCCATAAAAAAATCCCACAATATTTCAAGGACATATATATATATATATGTATGTATGTATATATATATATATATATATATATATATATATATATATGTAAAGTCTATGGGTCTTCACCAACAAACTGCAGATAATATGATCACTTAGAAAACTAATAAGTACAACTCACAAATTTAAATCATCCACATAACCCAAAAAGGGCACGGGACAAGTTAATCCATTGCCTAACCCTAAGTATAAGCAATAGCAATAGTGATGTCTGTTCTAGTAAGCACCACTAATGAAACCATTTTAACTGCACTTCAGAAAGGAGATCTTGTTGTGGTGAATTTGACACACATCTTATGGAATCGCGTGCAGTTATGTGCTTGTCCTTTTGTCCGTTGTAATCAGCTATGCGCTGAGAGGCTGTTGAAGGCTCTTCTGGCTGATTTCATGTCAAGCTGAAAGCTCTGTGCTGCCTGCCCAGGTGTTTTATGCTCACTTCCTGTACAATTCAATCGGCTGGTTAATAGCCTCACTTTGACGGAAAAGCTAAATGCCCTTCAGACGAAATCAGTTCCTTCCACAACCCACTCACAGGCTGTCAATGGACTTTTTTTTCTTTTCTTTGAATCAAGTATTTTTTAAGCTAGGAATTATGATGTTTTGAAATACAGCCTGAAAATCATCAGTCTGTATTTTCAAAGGCACTCAATCCGAGCATCCTGGGATGAAACAAATGGAAAGCTGGGGCTCCAGAAATTCATAATTAATATAAGCAAACATTTTATTATACAACATTTGGCAATTTTTCACACTGACAATGTCCCATTGTGCAGAAAAAGATGAAAGTAGTAGAAAAATCACCATTTTCCCCAATCAGTTTCCAGAAGATTAATACGATGAGCTGAAATTACAAAAACACATGCCAGAGTTGACAGATGGGAGCTACGACCTTCACGTGAACAGCATAAAAATGAGTTTTTATGACTACCACATTACACCAACACATATTCAGCATAAATTACAATTTGTATAAATACAAGATACATTGCTGCCATTTGGTCCCAGACAAATCACAGTGTAAAACAGATACCATTTATAAATGTTTTAAAAGGCTCATCTCAAACGTCACAGGTGATGCCTCCACTTGTTATGCATTACTGATTAGCAGAGCTATGACGAATGGTAGCAGTAAACATGTCAAGTCAATGGCTCGGTTCCTAAGTTATGGTTTAATTCATTAGTGCTGCTCCCAATGCCAATAAACCAGCTTTAACCGCATCCCATTGAAGCAGAGCCAGTTGAAAGAGGTCACCGGGAGACAGTTATGAAATGTCTGGTCATACAAAAAGTTACATTTTAAGGTTCCTTCTCATAGTCCATCGGTCTAAAGCACTTGGCAAGTACTCACAAAATCACTGGGTGCCGTGAGTACGAGATGAATGCTTTATCGTCTTTGGGTGTGCGGTTTAAGCTTTGCTTGATGTCAGGGGTAGATAAAGGCTTTTCGGTGTAAGCTCTCGACCAACTCAGAATGATTGGTGCACTTGTGGTCTTCCTTATATTGTGCTTCTTCTGGCTCTTCCTCTCCATGCAGCTCGTGTAACGCTTCCTTGTCGGCATCGTGGCTGCCAACGGTCCTTATCCCGAATTTCGGAGGGCTGTTTCAAGGTGCATCGATGGACGTACCAGACAGAGTGGGTTGGCGGGAAAGGCGACAGGACAGAGGCTCAGTGGTGAGGACACTAAACTGTATCCATCTGACGTCACACCAGAGTGCTGATAGTCATCTGTGCTTCATCCCAGCTGGTAATCGAAACCTCATCCAGTCCATTTACGATCTTCCCCAGATCTTTCTCTGGAGGAGAAGGAGGACTGGGAGTGCTGGTGTTTTTCGTGTTGGAGGATTCAGCATCCCTCGGTCCGTCCTCATCCTCCTCCTCTTCCTCAGTAATCGAGGACAGCCGTTTGGCACTTCCAGGCTTTTCTGCAGGTGGCTGGTAATGGCACTGGCCATTCAGGAGTCTCCGAAGAGGCATAAGAGGCACAATGTCCTCGCCCAACAGCTGCTGCTGGCAATGGCGGAAGTCGGATTGGCGCTTTAGTCGTTTGAACTCTGTGAATGCCGACGTTGAGTTTTGATACAAACTGAGCGCTAACGCTCGGGCCTTTTCCGCCTTCGCCAACAGGACGGCGTGGCATCGTAGAACCACCGCTTTATTCTTCACCTGATGCCTGTAAATCCACGCAAAGATCTTTGGCCGGAAGGGGTCAGCGGTGCAGTATGTGATACGGTTGAGGGAATAGAGGTGGACGGGCTTCTTTTTGCCGCCTTTATCCAACCCCATGCGGATGCCGTGCGGCCCGACGGTGAGCTTCATCTTGGCACTCTGTTCGCCATAGTTGCTGCGAGTCCAAATCTTAGCCACCGCCTCCTGCGTGCAATCCTCACCTTTAGCCATGATGGTGACCGCATTGCCCAGGTAACGCACGTTGTAGGTGGGTTCCTCTTTGTTGAGCTCCACTTTCTGGCGTTTGCTGTGGAAAACGCTTCCCAGCCAGTGAAACGGGCAGTCGGGAACAAGGTCCGGACAGGAGTGGAGCAAAGTTGAAAGCAGGGAATGATAAGTCAGCCCGGCTCTAAGACTTTTCGGCTTGCTTTTGGACTCATTCTCCACCAGCACAAACTTGCTCCTTTTCCAGGGCAGCATGATCCAGGCAGAGAGGAAAGGATTCAGCACTCTCCCCCAACAAGCAATGAAGAGAGTTCTGGTGTGTGTGTGTTTTTCAGAGAAGCACAGCAAAGGAAACTGCTCTGGCACTCGCTGACGAGAGACTGAAAGCAGAAAGGCTCAGCTGCTCTGCTCGCTCCTCCTTCCTCTTCCTCCTCCTCCTGCATCACTGAGTGCTGATCAGCACTGGGCTCGAAGCCTCCGCAGTCCTCATTTAACTCCTTCAAACCCCTCACTGTCTCACCTGATGGTTTGTTGTGCCGACTCTGACCACTGACCCTGAGGCAGAAGAAGAGGGTTCATCCTTGTGTCAGAGTGCCCTATGAGAATGCTTTGACCTGCTGGGAGTCATTTTTACTGTCGGTGTATACCATCACACCGCGCAGCTCTAATTTATTTCATTCAGCCTCTGGAAAAACTCCAGGAAACGACTTTACGTAACGGCTGCAAATGAAAGGTGGTGCTAGAACAAGCACGTTAACATGGTTATAAAATGTCCAGTGGAACAAGTGCGTAGGCTGCAGATCCTGAAACGACTGGAGAGACATTTGCTTCTTGACATTTGAACATGTTCACAATTGAAAGGATGAATCACTTTCTTATCAGCTATAATTTCACTACATTTCAAGCCAAAGAATAAGAACTTAAATGCACCTTACTTTTCTGCTTTAGACTTTTTTTTGGTAACTATTCAAGTTATTTGAACAAAGACTTTCAATAAGAGTTTCCTTAAATTAACAGTTGATCCAAAAATGAAAATTTGGGTACTCACCCTCATGTCTTCCCAAACCTAATGAATTTGTTCCCTCCATGAAGCACAAAAGCTTGAATTTTTAATATTGTGCAAATTATGCATGGTTTATCACACAAAGCAATCACATGGCTTCAGAAGACTTATGGCACACAAATCATATGGACCACTTTTATAGTGCTTTTGATTGCTTTCTGAAGCCTGAAATCTCCAGTCCCTAGTTGTATGGAAAAAAGCAACCAGTACATGCATTAATTTCTATTTTTGTGTCATCATACGGGTTTGGAATAAGTAAATGATGGCATAACTGTTATTTTTGGGGAAAATAATCCTATAACAAACCATAATGTAGTAATGAATGCGCTTTACATAATGAAACATGTCAATAAATGTTACTTTCCCACTGACACAAGATTACAGCATCACTATTATTCAATTCTATGTCAGACGGCTTGCAGCTGATGAGCCTTTTCCATGTTCCCCACAGTCTCTGAGTCTTAGGATCTCATTGGGTTGAAGTGTATTGGACGAGCCGTTCTGCCAGGGCAGGTCAGCAGTTATGCATTACATCGAGAAACATTTCCATCAATCCGATAGACTGCGCAGAGGAGTGGAACTGCTCCTGTCACTCTGAGATTACTTCTCTGTTTGATGGATTGGTTCCTATTCCCAATCAGTCATTACAGAGCTGTTATTACACGCCGGGGAATTTGTGTGTTGATTTTTGTGTTAGTCATTCACAGAACAAAAGGTGGAACATATAAAGAACATGAAGCATTGAAGCAGTTAACTGCTTAGCTGCTGACTATTTTTAAGTACTGAACTGCTCATGCTTCATCACACTATCTTCAATACTGGGTTTATTCAAGGCAATTTTTACCCTACTTTAAAGGGATAGTTTACCACCGCCCCCCCCCAAAAAAAAAAAACTTCACATCATTTCCTCACTTTCATATCATTCCAAACCTGTATGACTTACTTTCCCTTGTGGAAAAAGAAAAAAGAAATTGAGAAATACAAGTCAATGGGCTCCAATGTTGTTTGGTTCCCTACGTTCTTCAAAATATCTTCTTTTGTGTTTTGTGCACACACAGTTTTGTAATGAAATGAGGGTGAGTAAATGATGACAATTTTCATTTTTAGGTGAAGTGTCCCTTTAAGCAATGTTTCGCACTTGTTATATTAAAAATGGGTTAGCAATGCATTTTGCCCTGATCCACCTAAGCCATGGTCCACTTTCAAACTGCAAATCTAACAAAACATACAAAGAAATATCCAGGTCACATTATATTGCTATTACTGTAAATAAATAAATAAATAAAATTAATAATTTTTAAAAAACAAATTAACAGTAAAACAAATTATTTATTTCTTTATTTTTAATTTTATTGGCTTTATTTTTGCTTCATTTATTATCTTCACTTTATTTATGATTTTATGGTGAAAGACAATCTTGAATGGGGTTTGTGAAATTTACAAACTACACAGTGCTGGAATGTAACAGTAAGTTAAGCAACAGACAACCAATCATAAACTGCCTCAATGCTAGCCTCATTAAATATTCATGTGCTTTGTGCAGCTGCAGAAACTTTTAGGTGCTGTTGTTGGTTTAACTTTAAGAGAAAAATGTGTCTAACAATGGCAAACACTCCTCTGCATTTTCCATATTTTTCTGTAATATATTTCAGAAGTTCAATAAATGTTATTAAACTAATAAATATGCAAATGGGATTTACGTGTTGTTTAGAAGCATGTTTATCAGATAATGTTTATTATAAACTACAGTGAAATTTTCATTTAAATAATGCCACAGCAGTCTCTGCAAACAAATGTACAGAAGACCTTGGAAAAATTAATTGAGACACCTCCTAAGATAACGTTAACCTTGAATTAAAAATGACACTTGGTAAACAATTCATTAAAGCCCGAGTCCTCACATGCCCTTGCCACAAATGGCAAAGTTTCCCGTCCTCATATTGTTCCTTCAAAGGCTGACCCTGAAATCACACAGCTCCCTATGACAAACCCAGTGGCACAAGCAACAACCAACTTTTATGTCTATTTTTACCCTTTAAAGGGAGCTGTAGCCTATATCTCCAGAGAAGGCCTGAAGGCTAGGACACTTGTTTCAGTCCATTACGTGAGACGGCTTTTTTTATGAGGAGTATAAAAAGCGAAAGCTATTGGTTTCCTAGAGTGGACAGTGATGTAGCCGTGTAAGCGAGGGGTTACGTGCGGCTGCCTTTATGATTTTTGACAGAAAGCGAGAGTGGAATGAATCCTGCAGCGACGTTTGCAGTGCCGCGACCTAATGGGGACGATATAAAGCAGGGCTGTAATTTAAAGAACATGCCCATGACAACTTGAAAACTAACTCTGAGCGGACAGGGCTGGAGCCTGCCGTGTCTCCCTGATCTTTACGAGGATTGATGCGCATGGTTCACTTTGACGTATCTGCCTCGGGCGTTAGCACTGCGCAAGCACCGAACTGATGAATGAAACTGGGAAACATCTGCAAGAGGATCGACTCAAGGCCATGTTTTGATTAAATTCCATATCAGTCACAATTTAGTCTATCCCCAAATCCTTTTCTGATCCAGACTCTGAGAGAAGAGCATTTGTATGACTGTCACAGGATGTACATTCTGTCCAGTAACAGAAAATGGGACACCAGCTCCCCGATCCAAGTGAATGCATTATTAAAGCCTTCTGTGTGGCAGAATAGCACCTCATCTGCATATGAAAGAGGAGGGTGTGAGGGAATTAATTAACTGTGTGACTTTTACTAATGAGGACAAAGGAGATCTGGAAGAAATGAAGACTTTGACTGTGATTTACAACAGTGGGCTGTAATTTAACATGCTTATGTAACTACAAGACTTTTGGACAGACAGACTTGTGTCTGGTCTGAAGCAAACAGACAGACATTTCCGTAAAGACTATGTTCAGGGTCATATTTCACCTCAAAATTAAAAGAAAGAAATTATTCAATTATATTTAGGTATTACACTTTGTACAAAGAAAAAACTTTCAAGGACCATTTTGTGCATTGTGACATTATTTGGGCCAATTAATTTGATTAAAAATGTAATTAAATGATTTACTTTTCCAATTTCATTTAAAAATCACTTATGGTAATAAAAACACATATTCTTTATTAACTACTTTGTTCACCCAAAACAATATATTAAAAATTGCAAAGCCAGATTCCCAAGATGAATGATTCTCAAATTAACTGGTTCTTTTAACTGTTTTAATAAAGAATACTGGTTACTGGTTCAAATCAGTCTGAAACACGGTCCCTGTATCATTTGCATTATTAGCAGAGAAATGATTTCTTTCACATATTGGGGAAAAAAAGAACATTATCTGAAATATTCCAAAATGAACTGGAATTGAATCAAAATCAGAATCAAACTGAGACTGAATCAGAATCACATAATATATATAATATTTATAAGTGATGTGATGCCATTATTTCTAAACTAATGGCATATATATATATATATATATATATATATATATATATATATATATATATATATATATATATATAGATATTCTATTTACATGGACCACATGACCCAGAAATTATTCACCAATAAATAAAAGTGTAATTAGATTTTCCCAGATGAACCATTGCAGGCTTCCTTTAAAGTACAGTAGGGTTAAATGCAACTCGGTGTTTTATCTTGTTTAATTTCTTTAGAGAATTGGGACTGTTTGTGCTGTGCCTGACAATTAACAGCGCCCCTCTGGAGTGATACAGGCATCCATTTCACAGAGAAACGAGGAGGAACATTTGTCTCCTGTGCTCATTAGACTTCTTCATCTGAGCCAACGGAGGAAAATCGCACACAGGCATTATTGCGCCGTCGCCCTCGTGATTGGAGCCGAAAGAAATCTGCTGAATGCACCACTGTTTTATTCCGTGAGCACTGAAACTGTAACTTCTTTTTCAGCTCTTCTGCAGGACGTCATTTATCATGAGCCATTTTCACACATGTCCTTTCCACATGGTGATACAAAACAGCTTCAGAGAGGAACAAAATAAACACAGTCACTCTTTATAAACCATTTTCTTCTGTTTCTTTGACTTAATAGTGCTTTCTAAGACGATCATCACTATTGCTATTGCTCATAGTTACAGTTAGAGGTTTGTTCAAATCGTTAACCTTAAGTATTAAACTCATAACTCATCCAACAACGTTCATGGAGCACACATGAATGATTTGTCAAATTATTTCTAAACTATCACTCGCCTGGCATACATTAAAACAGATTGAAAGAATAAAAATAATAACTTTAAAAAGGTCTCAGTAATAGGGATGCACTGATATTAGAATTCAGACCAATATTCGTTTACATGCAATGAAAATAAAATAAATAAATAATAATGTTATGCTATACGTGGAAAAAAGGCCTTAGCTTTATAGGGATGCACCATCATTAAAATTTCAGCCAATATGATAATTAAATAATTGAATCAATAATTAATGGTAATGCTATGACTGATCACTAATAAATAAAAATAAAATAATAATAAAATAATCATTTCACATGCCGAAAAGCAATAAACCAACATTGAACTTCAAGTCAATATAATGCTTAAATAGATCATTTTCATTCTGTGACTGATAACTAATAACCAATAAACTAAAAATAAAATTAATAATTTTAATTAATGCTAAAAGGTAATAGGGATAAACCGATATTAAACTTCCAGCCAACATGATCAGGTCGATAATTAATTTTAATGCTATCACTGATAACTAATAAAAAGTCAAATTAATCATTTCAAATGCTGAAAAGCAACAGGGATAAACTGATATCAAAATTCCAGCCAATACGATAATTAAATAAATTAGCATTTTAAAACATTAAACAATTAATCATTTCAAATTATTAAAAGTGAATTTAGGCATCATAATAATGTTGGATGATGATAAACAATCTAAGAACATCAAAAATAAGCATGCACAAATAAATATCCAATAACGACCGATACTGAATGAAAAATAAAACAACCAATATATTGTACAGATCTACTTAGCAACGCCCTGGCAACCCCTCAGAACACGCCCTGGCAACCATCCACAAGACTCATGGCGGCACAAACAAACACTGACTCCTCATTTCGTTTCTGCAGAACACTAAACTGATGAGTGGTTTTGTTCTACAGCTCCCTACGGACAGCAGCCATCTAATCAAATCAGCTTCTGCTGTACTTAATAAGCCAATACAGCGTCATGTACCAAAGGGTTTAGGCAGAACGGAGGGAAAAAGGGTCGATCTCATAGATGTGTGATTTATGGCCGAACACAAGGTCTGTGGACTGCTCACTGTAAAGAATGAGCTGGCCTGATAAGAGTGAACACTCTCTCCGGCAGAAGCTGGAGTCAGTGCCAAGAGCCGAGCACTACCTGCAACTAAACACACACATCCAGCACGAATATAAAGCAGCCGCAGAGGGCTGTATCATTTACCACTAAAGAGATGATTCACTCTCTTCTAGGTATTGCTGTTGCATTACGAAATGGATGAGAGCTGTTATGTAAGAGATATCATTATACATTTCTCGCTTATTACAAGGCTACTTTGTAAGTAAAAAAGAAAAAGTCAATTATGACACAAAAACAACCTAGAAGAACAACGTGAACAATAATACCACATTATTACAAAATTAACGAGTATTATTGATCATACACACATATGTCTTTACAATTTTATTTATTTATTTTTAAGTTATTTTGTGTGTGTGTATATATATAAGCAATTTACATTTATATATTGAGACTTGTATTCTGATTCACTTACATTTATTCAGACTTATAACTATATATACTGATTTACATTTATATATTCAGATTTTATTTTTTTTTATTTTTTTTTTCCTTTTTGGCGCTTCATAGTGTGTGTGTGTGTGTGTGTGTGTGTGTACACACACATATGTATGTATTTATGTTAGTGCTGTCAAATGATTAATCGCGATTAATCGCATCCAAAATAAAAGTTTTTGTTTACATAATATATGTTTGTGTACTGTGTTTATTTATTATGTAGATATAAATACACACATGCATGTACTGTATATATTTAAGAAAATATGTTACGTTTATATATTAAATATATTTATATATGATAAAATTTATATGAATATAAATATACGTATACATGCAAGTACATGTAAATGTTTTCAAAATATATGCTGTGTGTCTTTATATATACACATAATAAATATACACAGTACACACACATATTATTTAAACAAAAACTTTTATTTTGGATGCAATTAATCATTTGACAGCACTATTATATGTATTTGTTTTAAACTTGGTTGAATGGCCCAAACTAAGCAACCTCCTTAGTTTTTGATTTGATTAATTTATGCATGGTTTGCTGATGTGGTCTAATGGAGGGTTTCAGTATTTCTCCCTATTTCTACATCTTAATGCAGTGTTTCCCTGAATACAGCTATGTTTTGATGATGAATAATGCAGCATAATTTCTGCCCCAACTTCCTCTCCATCAGCAGTACATTTGAAATTAAATGGGAAACAAACATTAAGCAGCGTTGCATATTATGACATGAGATGTCCAAGTAGTTGGCCTGATTCAGCCTTTTTTGCATATTCATTATGTAAGGCTATGAATGCAAATGAGGCCGAAGTTTGTAGAAAGCAGAAATTAGCGATGCAGACCAGTGCCAGGACGAATCATTATTCACCTGATGCCTTTGTCTGGTAATCTTTTGAGGTAGCTCTCCAACCATATCACGGGTCACGATAAATGGCAAAAATTTAAGTACAGATGATGGAGACTGCTCAGATCCTTCAGTTTCGGGGTGAAAATTCAAGATTGGTTTTCCTGTGAAGACAAAGAATGTATAAAAATTAGCAATGAGCTCTGCAATCATCTCTCATGTCTGCTATTCGCGGTCTTTTGACATTTAATTATATGATTTCTTAGAGCCCCAGTCATGATGTCTCAGACATTACCATGCTGATATTTTATATTATATTCTTGAGTGTGGGATTTTAAACTCCCACACTCACATTCTCTAAGCAACAGAACCAGATGGCACAAACAGCTATTTTGATAACTATCAATTACTAGTGGAGCAGAGATTTTGTACCATAGTCCAAGACTGAATAATATTCTATATTTTATTTCAACATTGTATTTTGTTATTGATTGAAACAGTATGGAATGTATTGTTTGAAATCTAATCATTTTGGAATGTGTCTCAGTCAGAAATCCACACTACAGTTCAAATGTTTAGGGTTGTTAAGATTTTTTTCATTTTTTCAAAAAGAAGTCTTTTATGATCACCAAGGGTGCATTTCTTTGATCAAAAATACAGTAAAAATAGTAATATTGTGAAATATTTTTACAATTTAAAAGAACTGTTTTCTATTTGATTATATTTTGAAATGTAGTTTATTCCTCTGATGCAAAGCTGAATTTTCGGCATCACTACTCCAGTCTTCAGTGTCACATGATCCTTCACAAATCATTATATTATTCTGATTTGCTGCTTAGGAAACATTTCTAATTATTATCCATGTTGAAAACAGTTGTGCTGCTTAATATTTTTGTGGAAACCATGATTCAGGATTCTTTAGTGAACAGACAGTTCAAAAGATTATTATTTTTATTTATTTTTTTTTTTTTCAACTTTTTATGTCTTTACTGTCACTTTTGATCATCCTTGCTGAATGAAATTATCCATTTCTTCCAAAAAGAAATTAAAAAAAAAAAAAATCATACTGATCCCAAGCTTTTGAAAAGAACAAATAAATCAGATTAATTGCTTTTTGGTCACTTGAGGGTGTATCACTTTTCACAAGCCCTTTTCAATAAACAGATCTGCAGTGTAAATCAATCATTTATGCCCTAACTTGCATTGCCAATGTGCGTGAAAGCTTAACAGATACGCCACCATATTCAGTCTAAAAGATGAATTATCTTTCAACTTTTTAAGAAAAACTAAGCCGAGATAAAAATTATCTGTCAGTCCTGAGGATTGTAATTAAGATGATAAAACAATGGCTTTTTTCTCAGTTAATTACTTTAGAAAACTGTTGCCATCTTAGACATCTTCCCATTAAATTAATCAGCCTATTGTGACCATTAAACTAAACAGAGAACATGCAAACAAGGCCACACATCAGGGAGCATTATGGAGCTCCTAAAAATTACAAAAACCCATCCAAATGTTTGCATGGTTTCATGTAAATACTGTACAATCCATATGGAAAAAGTCTGTAATTTTAGTTTAAAGAACGAGTCCATGTGCACTAGGCGTACAGTACATCTGCATCCCTGCACACCTTCATCGATGTGCTCTACAGCACTAAAACAGACACATCTGGTATCCAGCACTTCCTGTTTGTTGCCCGCCCATCCATCTGTCTACACTTTTTCCAGTCCATGCTTGAGTGGGCACTGTGTTTCTTGCCTGAGTGTCTTGAGGGCTAAGGAACAGCACACTACACAACACTAACAGTTTGCTCGTTCTCTCAACAAGGTGAGTAATGTTAAAGCAAAGGCCCTGGGCGGCACTCGTCCTCCAGTGAGTCAGCTGTTGATGTGGAAAGGGCATTTCTCTCGTGTATTTGATGTTCGCATTAGCCAGCCATCACTGAACAGCACACCGCTTTTTGGCAGGCGAACAACCCATCTTGAGTAATTGAATTACTCATGTTTTTGAGGAACTTATTAAAGTTCTGAATGGCCTGACAAACTCATGAGATTTATTTTGGACCACTACTCTAATGCAATATTTAAAGTTCTTGCACAGCAGCACTTTGTTGATATTCCTCAAGCATTCTGGTTAAAGTTTGCTCTAAACTGAAACCCAAAATCCTATCAAACTACCCAAACTGCTTAAATTATTATTATTCATGCCTAGGTTTGCATTCTAAATGGCCACAGTTACTTTCATTTAAATACAACAATTTTTTATAATAAATAACACAAAATAATAACATACAAAGTAACAAATGACCTTTAGAATACAACAACAACAACAAAAAACATAATCTGCAATAAAATTCTTTATTGTTGTGATATTAACAACCACAACAACAATAAACTTTAGTTGTGATCTAAAATATCAAAAATGTACTTTTATCATTGTTTTGGGCTATGTCTAACTGTAGCCTCACATTCATGACTTCATAATAAATTGCTATTGTTTAAAAAGTATCCAGAGAACAAGAATTACTTTACCTGTGAATATCATAAAATGGTGCCTTTCTTTTAAGCCCTCAAATTGTGCCAATGGTAGCCCTGACAGTCGAACACCAGCAGAGAATTAAGCTGAGAAGAATAAATATGTGGGGGAAAAAATAAATACTTTTTTTTTTTTTTAAATTACAAAATATGAAACAGCTTCACCTCCTACTGAACATACCATATAATTCAGTTAATCTATAAAATGTATAATTAAATTAATCGATATATTTACATATCTAACACCTGACAACCAAACAAATCACTGCAGCTTGAGGTCTCAACATACTTTGTTTTATAAAATGTAACATTACTTAGTAAAAACATAAATATACTGTATGCTATGTTTTTCCGTTATCATATTCTGAAGGTTGTCTTCTGTCTTGTCATTGTAAGCTATTCTAGAGCAAAAAAAAAAAAAAAAAAAAGTTTCTCATTTGTTTTCCATTTCCACTGTGCAGAGCTCATCAATCATCAAACAGCTTTGCACTGTCAGTTTTAAATCATCTGTCTTATAACTATGGTAAATGATATATATCAAGCCTGTTTTTAAACCCTGTGTTTAATCTTCAATGGTTTAAAGTTTATTAACACTCAAATAGGCTTTTCATCAACAAAAACTGCTTGTTTTTATCTCATGAATTATTGTGCTTGGGAATGAATGAGATGAGATGAGACTGAGAGTTCTTTATGAATGGATCATTCATTATATAACTCTGATGAATAGTTTTGTACTGAATCTTTGTGGCTGTCAGTATTTTTCATGCAAATTCACACAGAAGTTCATGCTGTTGCACTATTGTTAGCAACTCACGACTTAGAATTTATTAATGATGCACTCATGCTGTTTCTTTCACGATGTTGAAATACATATTCGCAATAACTCAATGGCCCACTGATGAGGAGAACTTGAATATTTGCTTTTATTCTATCGTTCTTTGACTGGCTTTCCCTCGGCGTGACTCAACACTGCCATCTACATTTATACAGTTAGGATTGCAGCGTCTTCACAGGCAAGATAAACACATTTTAGAGTAATATTTAAACACAACGACAGCCAAAGACTGATAAATCAATACTAATTACTGAACATAACAACCTAAACAACAAACTGTAACATTTCCATGTTATTCGTTAGAAAAATATTCCTAATGAGCCATGACATTTCCCTCCCTCCTAAACTAACGTTAGCTTATAACTAACGTTAATTAAATTCCCTGGTGGCTAACTTTCAGTGTTTGAGTTTAAATAATGTGTTATCAAGTCTTGACTGAAACGTATTAACATAACTTAGCTTACAAAACATTTTGAGCTATTGTACTATTGAAATGTTAATTTAGTTTACCTTTATCTCTAGCGCTTGTGGTTAGGGATGGGCGGATCGATCCTAAAGTATCGATACTTTTGATACTGGTGTTGTGTCGAAAGGATCGATCCTCACATAAAAATATCGATTCTAAAGTGCATTTTTTAACCACTAATTTTATTTATTAAGAAACTCGGTGCATAAAATAAGCTTCTAAATGGAAAAATAGACTATATTAGCGAACAATTGTGTTGGATAGAGCTATTTCTCCTGCTCCTTGGAACACACGCAAATGCTGAACGACAGAACCAACCAATCACAGACAGCGTTCGCTGCTGACGAATGGCTCAGTCACAGTGTTTGTTCAAATAGAGCTGCGTTTCCCAAAAGCATCAGAAGCATAAGTAGAGCCTAAGAAACCATTGCCACATTGTTACATTACATTATATATCAATAATACTATATATAAAATTCATTCTGAAAATCACCATTTCTACACAAATATGAAGCAGCAGTAATAATCAGAAATGTTTCCTGAGCAGCAAATGATATTAGATTCATTTCTGAAGGATTATGTGACACTGAAGACTGGAATAATGATGCTGAAAATTCAGCTTTGATCACAGATGCATTTAAAATTGCATTTTTAAAATAGGCCTACATTAAAATAGAAAATAGTTATTTTAATGGTTATATTTCACAATATTGCTGTTTTTACTATATTTTTGTTCAAATAAGTGCAGCCTTGGTGAGCATGAGACTTATTTAAAATATATTACAAAATTTTACTAACCCCAAACTTTTGTGTACATGTAATTTTTATTTTAAATAGGCTAGTTTGTGTCAGTAAATTTAAACTGTTGTTAAAAGTTCAAATGGATTCTGTTATGTTCTGTAATTGCTGTTAATAAATCTGTCAGAAAAAAATATGCTAAAGTTTCACCTTCAGGAGTACAGCATTCTGCCAGCCTTTTAAAAAAATTAACCATGGTTTTATTACAGTAATCACAGTTTACCACAGTATTTGTAGTAAAAATGTAGTAACCACAAATTTACCATGGTAATAATAATAATAATAATACATTTTAGTACTTACTGTATGTAACACCATGTTTATTTTTCATGAGGTAGCCTACCCTCAAAGGTGCACCTTTGTAACTTATCTATACCCTTAAAGCATGTGTAGTTGTATGGTACTAATATGCTCCCTTTTAGGGGTATAGGTGCACCTTTGAGGTTACTGCCCCAGTAAAGGGCTAAAATACAATTTTACTATATTTCATTTCTGACAGTGTAAACAAAAAAAGGCCTGTGAAATGTTTAAAAAAACATGGCTTTAAAATCTAATATTAAGTGAGTATAATTACTGATTATATTCTTTTAATAATTTAAAAGATCATTTTAGTTTACAGGTATCGGTATCGACGATAAATATCGGTATCGGACGAAAATAAAATAAGAGGTATCGCCCATCCCTATTTGTGGTAGACTGCGGAAGTTAGTTTTTTTTTTTTTTTTTTTCCTCTTTTTTTTTTATTAATGCCAAGGCACCAAAGATAGAAGTACAGAAAATATCAACATTATGCACAGAGAGATGACATTACATGCAAAGCACCATTTCTAGACGTATGTAACAATAAGTAAATAATACAAAACAAAGCTTTAACAAAATATATTAAAAAGATTAAATAAATTAACTGTTTTAATAGCTTTAAGATTCTTGGAAGATGAAATAGCTTGGATATACTGTTGAACCTCTTTTTTAAAAACAATAAATAAAGGTTTTTGATGAGTGAATTTACTGCGGTGAATATGAAATTTTGCAAGAAGTAACAATAGGTTAATAATAAAATATTCGTTAATTTTATCTTTTTGCATGTTAAAGAAATAAACAGTACATCCTTGAAAAGCAAGGAGAAACCCTGGAGCACATTGCGATTGATAACATTAGAGAATTCAATCCAAAATAGCTGCGTGTGAGGACAATCCCAAAAGATATGCATATCAGTTTCATTAGGGTCACCACAAAAAACACAGCTTGTATCTATATCTGATTTGAACCTTTTCAAAAACACTTTAGTTGGGTAAAATCTGTGTAACAATTTGAATGAGATGTCTCTAACCTTGTTAGTTGTTATGTATTTCGAAGACAGAGTCCATACTTTTTTCCAGTCAATATGATCAGCAACATTCTTCCAATAAGACACCACATATGGAGTTGTTACAAGCTCCTTTTGAAAAAGCGATCTAATCTTATAGTTGCGTGATGAAGGATGTGACAAAAAGCATAGTTTTCCTACTGGGATTTCAAATGGGTCTAAAGAAACAGGTAAAGTACTAGGTGATCTAACAAAGTCCGGAAGTTAGTTTTATCCAAGCTGTTTTCGCGCCTTCGCCTGTAAAAAGGGCGGGGCTAGGACTTTCCCACAGAGAATGGATTCTTTGATTTCAAAACGTTGGGAATCGAGTGTCGACTCCACGCAGGGAATCGACTCCAAGGAAAGACGGCATGCTCTAGCGGGATTTTTGATTTATCCCAGTGACTCGAATCGTTTGATTCTGTGTACACTCCTTCACTTCGATAACTAACATATTCCTAACATAAGACAGTAACAAATTCCATCATTATACCAGTAGGTGGCGATGAGTGCAATGATTGAATCTTTGAACCATTCATTCAAGAGAGTCGTTCAAAAATACAGAGTAGTTCACGACTTATAAACACAAAACATATAATAATGGAATGTCATGCATATGAAAATAAGAGAATAATATTAAAAGAAGTATTTGAAAAATATAAACTTAAATTTACTTTGGAAAATATACTTGGAACAGCACTAAGGAAAACACATGTACAGTTAATTTCATATTTGAAAGAGACAGGTCTACTAGAACGAATATGAAGATAATAGAATAGGATTTATTTATGTATTTTTATGTTGTTGTTTTTTGTTTGTTTTCTTTTTCTGTTATCTTTCTCAGTCAGACTTTTGTTCCACACTCCAGTCCAGCAGGTGGCGGTAAAGCACCTATTAGCTGGTTTGCCAACCGCCATAAAACGCTTAAGAAGAAGAAGAAGAAGACTTATAAACACCACAACTTGCATCTATTTTAAAAATAATAGTGTTTTAAATGATCAAGCTGACTGCTGTCTTTTGAACAAACAGTAAGTGATAGTTTCCAGAAAACTACAATCAGAGACGGAGTCAAATCCAAAAATGTTTGAACCAGTTTTAGACTGTTTAGGCTAGATGTGCCTTCTTTATAACAAAATGTCAGATATTTTTAAAGAAATGTCCATTTTAAAACCAGAAAATAAAATTCTATGTGAAACAATTCAAAAAAAAAAAAAAAAGAAAGAAAGAAAAGAAAAGAAACGAACACCATAACTATTACATAAAAGTCCTATCTACATTCCTGTTGAATTTGGTATTTTCTGCACTTGTTCACTGGGATTTATAAAAATGAAAAAAAAAGAAATAAATTAAAAAAAAAAAAAAAAATGTATTCAACCGTTGAATACAACTAGTAAAGCAGTTAAAGCAGGACTTTCAAGTTTCTGTATTTTTCTCTCTATAATGTAGTGGAGATCTTTAGCTATTAAAATAGCACTGTGTATGTGGGTTAATTTTCTAAATATATTATATAATTTTAACATGGTCTAATCTTTCATGATCACTTTAATTATTCGCGTCAGATCTTTGTAATATCTGCTTTGATCTGCACGCCTGCAGCAGAGACAGTTTTATGCCGAGGACTTTTATTATGAAGGGGCTTGAGTTGACAGTGAGTTGTACACCAGCACAGCTTTAGTGAAGGTAGTCAAATAACCTCTTATTCGGTGCATGTTTGTCCTGTTGACCACTTTTCGTATTATTTCAGTTACCAATATCGTGAGTTACTTAAATATTAAAATAAAAGGTTTTGCGTTTTGAGAGCGCATATTTAAGCTGGTTGTTTTCGGAAGGCATTGCTAGCCATCCAAGCTAATGTTATGTTTTTGTTAGTTACCTACAATCTCTGTAAAAAAAAATAAATAAAAAATAATAATAATAATAATAATAATAATAATGAACCCAAAGTATGATTTTGTATGATTGTTTATTATTGTTTTATTTTCCGACACAATATAGATTTCAAATGTAAATCCAAAGATTTAACCTTTTAAAACATGCCTTGTTCATAAGCTAGGAATGGGTATGTTGTTGACGGCAAACTTGGAGAAGTTGTTTCTCTTGTTGTCCTATGTCTATATGGACTAGATTTTTTTTTTTTTTTTTTTTTTGTGAGATGTTATATATTTGTTTTCATACTCAGCTGGTCTGTAGATTGAAGGATGGAGACCAGCGGCAAACCATCGACAGCACAGATTGTGTTGCTGGCCACTAGCTCGGCTTTGACTGCTGTTTTATACACCATATACAAGAGGAAATCGAGTCATGTAGCGAAATTAAGGGTAACCAAACACCCCTGGTGCATTTCTTTTAATGATACTATCACTAGAAGAATTAGATCATACTTAAGTGTGTTGTTTAACAGGAAGCCAAGAAGATGCCATTAAATCCAGATCTCAAATCTATCCTCAATGAAGCTCCAGGAAAATGTGTTCCTTATGCAGTTATTGAAGGTATGGCCTCTAAAATAAAACTAGTTTTGCACTTTGCTGATGTTCATACAATAATGATTCACTGGAAAATAATTAGAGAAAAAAATAGTATTTAATTGGTGTTAATGTTTTAATTTTTTTACTCGTACTGTGTTTGTTTAGGTGTTGTGCGCTCAGTGAAAGAGACCTTGAACAGTCAGTTTGTAGGCAACTGTAAAGGGGTCATCGAGAGGTTAACCCTAAAAGAGAAGAAGATGGTGTGGAATCGAACAACACATATATGGTAAATGTTTATAATATATAGAATTTATACACTACTATGGGTATATTGTTCATTACACTATCAGTTCTTTATAGTTTTTTTTGTTTGTTTTTTAGCTCTCTATAGAAATTCATACATGGCCACACTTTGCATTTGTCTACAAAATTTCACTTATCTAGGTATAATATCAGAAAGATTTTAAGGTCATTTAAACAAATAAATTGCAGTTAAAGTTTATTTAAAGTTTTAAGTTTATTTAAAGTATAATTATTAGAAAATGTGTGTTTGTGTGTAGTTTCTAATAATTATTATTTATGTAGTGTTAATATAAAATATTTCTTATAACATTTATTTTTCATAAATACATTTTATTTATGTTTTTAAATTATATTACACTTTATTTAAATTTTAGTTGTATTTAAATGTATTTGAATATTTTAATTATTTAAATATTCATTATTGTCTTAATATAAAGTAATATTTCTAAATATTTAGTTTCGATAATTACACTTTTTAAATTATGCTTTATTTAAATATTTAAATATAGTTAATATTTAAATACATATTAGATTATATTTTAAATATTTATTTTTTATATTAAAATAATGTGTAAATTTTTATACCATGATTATTTTTTTTTAAAATTATATATGTTCAAACAGAGTATACTTTAAACATTTTTTAATATAAAATGTTATTTATGATGTATAGTTTAATAATTATACTTTATTTACTTTTTTATATTGCACTTTTTAAATTTTTTATTAGACTTTCTCATTTATTTAAATATTTAATGTTTACTGTTTTAATCATTTTATGTATCCCTATGCAGCATCAGTAATTTGTAATAAAAATATATTTTCACTATCAGTAACTGTATATACCTTATTTCATCTGCTAATGCATCTTTCTTTTAGGAATGATTGTGAAAAGGTCATCCACCAACGCACCAACACCGTGCCCTTTGACCTCGCCCCACATGATGACACCGTTTCCACAACAGTGCGAGTGGTCCGTCCGCTCGATGCAGCCGAATTGGATCTGGAGACCACCTATGAGAACTTTCACCCCTCCCAGCAGTCTCTGACCAACGTCATCAGCCACTTCATTAGCGGCGAGCGCCCGCAGGGCATGCAGGAGACCGAAGAAATGCTGCGTCTTGGTGCCAGCATGACGGGCGTAGGGGAGCTGGTGCTGGACAACAACCTGGTTCGTCTTCAACCCCCTAAACAGGGCCTGCGGTACTTCCTCAGCCGGCTGGACTACGACACGCTCCTGAACAAGCAAGAGGGTCACCTGCGGATCTGGAGGGTCTTGACGGTGCTGTTTGGCTTGACTGCCTGCGCCACACTATTCTACCTGCTGTGGCGGCAGTATGTGCTGCGAAAGGAGCGGAGGAAAGAGCGCAGCCTGCTGGACGAGTACAGGAAGTTGCAGAGCAAACGTTTGCAGGAGCTCCACCTGGAGGAGGAGGATTTGTCTCCTACTTCATGCACAGTGTGCTTGAATCGTGAGCGCTCGTGCGTGTTTCTGGAGTGTGGTCACGTGTGTGCCTGTGAGGAGTGCTATAGGGCCCTGCCCGAACCGAAGAAATGTCCTATATGCAGGGCTACAATAGACAGGATTGTCCCTCTGTATAACAGCTAGAGGCCTGATTATAAATATGTAGTATGCAATTACTTTGAAATGAGGCACTTTGGGTGTGAGCACAGCGTTTCATGCCATGTAATATCAGCTAATATCATCCAAATGCTCAGCAGTAAAAAAAATTCTTCCAGTTTAAGTTGGGTTCTATTGATTGATCACACTGTTGACAATTGTTTTCTCCACTTGTGCCTGTGTAAACAAATTAAAAGCCATTTGTTATTTCATCCAAAATCAAAACAAACTAAAAAAAATTATAAAGACCGTTTTCTTTAATAAAAAAATTAAAACAAGCCCATTTTAGCACAATTACTTTATTTTGTTTAGTTTTTTTGCATTGTGACATTATTTTTACGACAAATAAGCACATTTTCCATGGTGGTTTACACTATATTCTCATTATTGTAATACATTTTATTTCATTAAAAGCTTCTGTAATACAAAGATTTCTGTATTTAAAAAAAAAAAAAAAAAATTCAGGCTTTACACTTATTTACAATTAAAATATAAATATTTAAATAAAAATTGAAATCTGTTTTTGTCACGGTGCGTAGGAGGTAACGAGGAGATAATCTTCACAATAAGCAGAATTTAATCATAAACCAAAGAGAATCGAATCACTGAAACAAGGTATGACCATAGATGCCCAGCAAAGAACACTGAACAAAACACTCTTTAAGTACACAACTTAATGAGGGGAAGACTAGACACACCTGTAATCAAATTGAACACAATCAGGGAACAGGAATAGGAAGACCATATATGGGCATGGGAAAACAGGGATCAAAAGGCACATGGAACACATAGGAACCTAAACAAAACACACACAGAATAGTCCATGGTGTGACAATTTGGCATTTCAATAGTGAATCATTTATTATAAGGAATGATGAATATGTTACAATACTTAAAGTTCATATAAATAGTCTTTATTTTCTTTATACAAAATAAATCTCATGTCTTTACATTTTTGTTGTTAAATACTGATTTGCTCATTTTAAGACATGTTAACTTGATGTTTTGTGGTGCCCTTTCATTATTTTTATTTTGTTTTTATTTATGTTTTTTGTAAGAGTTTGAAAGGACTGTGGGTGTTTATTTTTTCTCCATTAAAAATTCTCATCTGAAGTTTTAATCTGAATTATTAAATGGGAATCTCTAAATGCCAGGGAAATTTAAACCTAATCATTTTGTTCTTTGTTCTTCAATATGAAAATTTTTGTTTGATATTAGTTATGCATAATTTACAAAAATATTACAAAGGATTGAAAATAATAAAGAACTTTTGTTCTGTAGCTGATCAGTTCATGTGATGTAATCTGAATTTGCAAATAACTGATACTTCATTTCCATGAAGCAGCTGTGTAAATTTGAGAACAACATTTCTTTCTACCAGAAGAATAATTAATATATACTTGATCTGGAAAGGACACAATGACGTATTAAAAGTCTGCGCAGTAACAAAAGTCTGTAAAGCCAAAATTATACCACTAAATATTTAGAAATATATAAACTAAATGTTTCCTAATTAGTCTTGAAAGGCCACAACGAAGGTGGTAGCTCATTTTTTGGGGTTCAAACCTACCACCTTTCAGTTATATAACCATATCTTTAATCACTAAGGTACACTGGAATACACAAAGTGAAAGGGGTGGAGCAGCGGCACGCAGGTGATATTTATTAATGTGGATGGAGAGGGAGCACATTTTAAGTGTTACCTTACGAAAAAAACATCAGTCATTTTAGACGACAAAAGAAGCAAATACAGTATCTCTCACCCAATGCCGTCGCAACAACTGCACATTTTCTTGAGAATTGTACTCACACAGTCTCCAGATGTTTTGCAGCAAGTCAAGGAAACCTTGAACAGCCTATTTGTCGACAACTGCAAAAGAGTCCTGACAGAGAAGAAGGTGAATCACACAACAGACATCTGGTAAATGTTCTAAATATGAATAAAATTATGACTTAAAAGTATTAATATTATATGTAATTATTAATTATTATGAACAGCCTGTATGATACGTGGAATCAGTTAACTTTAAGTTTACTAAAAAGTCTTCAGTTACTGACTGGATGTTCGTGATATGAATATATAAATGTGAAATACTGTATTGTGCCTGATTTATCGACCAGATAAAAAGCTATGGCTAGACAGAACAAAAGGGAAATAAAAATCAGTAGACAATTGGCAACCAGTTGTCACACTAAAACTTCATATCGAGCGTGATGCAAATTGTCCAGAAATGTTTGCATATCACTGCTTTTGCTACACTCAAAAGGTTGTGAGTTTTTTTTGCAGAGTAAACAGAAGATATATTACCTATTAATTACTTAAATAACTTTTTCACAGTTTTCCACAGTTACATTTTTCATCTTTTTATTATTTGTAATAAATATATTCGTCACGCTCCAATCACACACAAGGAAGTCATTCGCTTCCTTCAATGCAAAACACAAACCATCACTGAAATGTAGCAGTGATCTCACTCTCATGTAATGGAACAATTAAAGCCAATAAGAATTATATAAGATTATTTGAAAGTATAATGATGATAATAATAGTGATTTAGCTCATGATGGAAAAACTACTAGGTACACTATCATTCAAAAGTTTAGGGTTAGTAAGATTTTAAATGATAATAATTTTATTCAGCAGGGATGCATTAAAATAAAGAAAACTAAACGATTAAGGCTTTTTAAAAATGTATGTTACAAAAGAATTCTATTTCAATTTTTATTTTAAAAATGTATCACAGTTTCCAAAAAGATATTATAGAGTAATTGTTTTTAACATTGACAATTAGGGATGCATAATAGCCTGTTATGGGACAGATATCGGAATGGCCGATAATGGCTTTAAATGTAAATATCGGCATCGGCCCGATATGAAAAATTATGCTGATATGTCTAGCCGATAAGAGGAATGGGTTAACTCACATCTGCTCAGGGTGTGCTAGTGATTAGATCAGCAGTGTGGCTCATTCTTGAAGCAAAGTTTTGTCTCACTGACAATTAGATTCACTATTTTGGATAGCTGCATTTAATCTCTGAAAGCAGGGGTCCGTTCTTCGTACGTCGCTTATTACATCCGAGATCAAATGACACATCCAAGATGATATCATTGCACTAATCAGGATCTGGCTAATTCGGTTCTTCGAACGCACCTGCTGTTGATGATTAGTATGGCTGGATTGAGTTATCTGAGATAACTGCGCGTTCATGGGTTGGTTTAAAAGGGCAGATGTATCGATATTCGAAACCATGATCAGCAGTGCAGTGATTGGCTGGCGGCAAGACGGCAACGTAATGACATCATATCATTAAAAAAAAGACACCTGACGAAAAACTTGAGAAATTTCTGGACTTTTAAGGAAACAGCCAAGCGAACAAAACTACATAAATGTTATAATAGATAAATGAAATGTGCGCTGTTTTTAATGTATTTGTATATTTTTTTTACATGATTCCCAATTATTTATATTCACGATTTCTAGTATTTGTACAGGCTATACATTTTTACTTCAATGTTGTAATTAGCAATTTATTTAATTTTATCTTTGAAACAGATTTGCTACGTGACAGCATTAATTAAAGTTTCTTAAGGGTCAAGATCATGTTATCTGCATCTCCTGCGCTCCATCAAGCCACTCCCATAATATCTGTCATCACTCAAATTAATATAACGACTCAGATTAACTGCAGAGCATGTGTAAGACTCCAATACAGTTATCAATTATTTCATCACTAATAAATCTTTCAATGAGTAAAACTGGCTGTGTCTATAGTATCATAGACTACACAACATTATTATATTACTTTCAAATTGATTTTTAAATTATTGTCCCTGGACCAGTAGGGTACTCTTGTAATAAAGTAGCGGTTTCTGCTTAAAAAGATGCAATCTAATCCTGTTTACATGAAATAAGCCTGCTCCCGAGCAGGTTTAAGTTTACGGACCTGTTGCTATGACAGCAAGTCTAGGATGAGCTTGGAAGAACCAAATGATCCAAGATCAAGCAAAATCGGCAACAATCAAATCCAGCTAACTGAGTTAGCGACGTACGAAGAACAGACCCCAGGATGCCTTGGTGTATGATAGAGTAAACAGTAATAGCACGTGCAGCGGCAGTGGCAGCAGTGACAGCCTCTCCCGGGTCCTACGGCCCATTCGGTAAGGAGTTTTAATCTGTAGGGGGCACTGTTGGCCTACTTCTAATTAAATTAAAAGTAAAATAGCCTACACAAATTACATTTAGACTGTGTTTCTGATCAAATAAAGCAGTAATTGATGTCATAAAATAATGAGTATGTTTTAATTTAATGGTCAGAAGCTATAGTTTACATGGGGGAAAAAAATCACAAACATGACACTTATAAATTAAATTAAATAATTTTATATATACTGATTTATTCATTAATGTGTAATATGTTTTATTTTTTAAAGAAATCATAAGCTCCAAAAGATTTTCAGAATTTTTACAACTATTTTGCTTTAGACCATCTACAAATGTTAAATCTTAAAAAAATGTTAGGGTTAACACTGCATCTTTCTGGGGGAAAAAATGCAGTGATTGATATATAGTTTATTTATAGTTATTTTCAAAGCTTCAATGTACTGTCAAAAAACCTTCATTATTTTTTTATTTAATTCTAACAAATAAGTTCTTGTTAAAAACTAACCAAAATTAAATATATTTTGCTTATAATTTCTGCACAGGAGAGACTTGGTGTTGTTTCCAAACAACAGGAAATATATCGGTATCGGCATCGGCTATCGGCATATCAGATATCGGCAAAATCCAATATCATGCATCCCTATTGATAATCATAATAAATGTTTTTGAGCAGCAAATCAGCATATCAGAATGAAATATGAAGGATCACATAACACCGAAGACTGGAGTAATGATGCTGAAAATTCAGCTTTGCATCACAGGAATAAATTATGTTTTAAAATATATTCAAATAGAAAACAGTTATTTTAAATTGTAATAATATTTCACATTATTACTGTTTACTGAATCAAATAAATGCAGCCTCGGTGAGAATGAGAGACTGAAAGACAATGAAAATCGTACTGACCCCAAAATGTTGAATAGTAGTGTGAATATGGTGCTGGTCTATATACTGACAGCTATATAATTGCATTTTAAATATGTTCCAACTTTGTAGGAAATTGTTCTTTTTGCTCTGCTTGTTTGTTGCTGCTATGTGGCTTTTGACAGCTTGAACATCTGGAGAATAAATATTTCAAAATGATGTATTTTTCCAGCTTGACTGGTGTAGGCAAGATGGTGCGAGACAGCAACCTGGTTTGTGCTCCACCTCCGGGCATACAGCACTTCCTCACTCTTTACTCCATCCTGAAGAAGCAGGAGAGTGACCTGTGGTTCTGGAGGCTCTTGAAGGCGATGTTCGTTCTGACCGTCTGCTCCATCTTCCGCTACATTCTGCACAGGAAACCAAGGAGAAGAGTTAGGAAGTTCAGACATATACAGGAGCTGTTCAGGATAATGCAGTCTGTCAGAGTTCAAACCAGTCTCATCTCTAAAGATATTAATTAGAAGCTGCTGGTTATGAAGTACTGGGGGATGTTATTTTCTTTTGCTTTGATATTATCTATGTAAATTTTACAAACAATATTATAAAACATGTAAACAATTAAAGAACATGCACATTTCTCTAGTTTGCATTAATTGGACATGAAAAAAGAGTACTACTTTATCTGACCAACAGATGGAGCTAAATACCTTTCTGTCTTTATCATCACACTTTAATCTTGGAGGATCACCATGGGTTGGTTAGTACTGAGATAACCATCAACATAATGCCTTAAACCACTAATAAGCCACTAATGATTTACTGTATGTCCAGATTGTAGTCTATAGCCATACAATAAATGAGTCATATTATAGGACTACAGTATAACAGAATATTATTATGAATATGAATATGACTTTGAATTAACATTAGTAATATATAGTGGTAGGTGATGTTCTTAATAAAAGCGTTACAGAGGAAATCAAGTTTTTTTTATTAAAGACTAAAATTGTTACAGTAAAAACATAAACTGGTTAACTGTATAGCTTATATATACGTAAAAAACATTGGATGTATAATTTGTAATTTTATTGTAAACTGTTTTAAAAAATGTTTTGGAAGGAAAATGCATTGATTTTAATAGCTAAGATTTTAATAGCTTGATTAATATATTAATTCCTGTAACCCTGTAAAAACACATCATCATTGTATTTTCATGCTAAAATTCTGGTGAACACAGCAGCCTTTTTTAATATTTCACAGTACATTACCTGTCTATATGAGTTTTGCTTAAAGGCACAATTGTGATTAGATTATTTCAAGGAATAGTTCACCCAAAAGTAACAATTTTATGAAACTTTACTCAACCTCAGGCTATTCCAAGACGTAGATGAGTTTGTTTCTTCATTGGAACAGATCTGGAGAAATTTAGAATTGCACCACTCGCTCACTAATGGATCCTCTGCAGTGAATGGGTGCCATCAGAATGAGAGTCCAAACAGCTGATAAAACATCACAATAATCTATAAGTAATCCACACAACTCCAGTCCATAAATTAACATCCTGTAAAGTGAAAAGCTGCATGTGTTCTGGCTAAAATACAAGTCCCCCTTCCATAATATTGTTTTCCGGATTATTGTGATGTTTTTATCAGCTGTTTGGACTCTCTTTCTGACGGCACCCATTCACTGCAGAGGATCCATTTGTGAATTCTAAATTCTAAATTTCTCCAAATCTGTTCTAATAAGGAAACAAACTCATCTACATCTTGGATGGCCCTGCATGAGGGTGAGCAAGTGTTCATTTTTGGGTGAAGAATTGGGGGATTCGATCCCACAACCTAAACCAGTGTCACCCCTATGCATGTTTTACATGGTTACATACTCAAGAAAAAATGATGACACAGCAGGAATCAACCCTAATTGTATTCAACCCCAGATCTTTCACCACTAAGCCACAGTACCCATGTGCAAAGACACAAATGCGTTAAGCTACTGGGTTGTATTCAACCCCAGATCTTTCACCACTAAGCCACAGTACCCATGTGCAAAGACACAAATGCGTTAAGCTACTGGGTGGCAGTGATGCTAAATCACGAATCAACCCTAGTGGGATTCAAACCCACATCCTTTTGGACATCTTTAACCACTAAACCACAGCACCCAAGTGCTGCAGGCAGCAGAGTGAGGTGGAGGAGGGGGATGGAGTGACGTCTCTCTGCTCTCTGAGGATCCGCGTGTGTGTTTTTGCATCGCGCTCCTGTTTTGCATCTACATCAGTTTTTCCGAGTGACTCCTGCTCATCGCCTGTAAGTAACGACAGGAAAAGTGAAAGTGACTCCCGTAGTATGAAGATAAAACACAGCTGCATCTGATCGTGACAGTGAGGTTCTCGCGCGCCGTTCGTTTACAGAGCCCTCGCTCGTTAGTTATCGATTCTTCCCGTATCTCTTCATCGATTATTGTGACCGGGATCATGTCAGAAGTGCTGCCTTACGAAGAGAACATCTCTCATTATGGCGATGATGGGGATGAAGAGCAGATATCCCTCACCTGTCGTCTGCAGAACAACAACAGTAACTTCTTCAGTTCTGGGCAGAACAAACGAGCTCCGAAACTCGGACAGATCGGACGCAGTAAGAGAGGTGGGGAAAACCACTTATTTACGTTGTTTCGTTGGTGAAATAAAATTAGGAGTTGGTTTTCTAGTCTTAAAGCATATAGCCTATTAATGTTGTCATATTCAGCAAACTAAAAAAATAAAAAAAAATAAAAAACCTAATTAATGAGTCGAACTGATGCCTTCTTTTCACTATTACCTTTGATATGATACCGATGCCTTAAATATGCAAATTTATGGCATCACGTGATGATGTCAGCGTGATGCGTTTGCATTTACTTTTGCCTGATTGTGAGTTCATATGAGTTTTCATCTCATGGCAAATTGTTTAGTTTTCTAGTTAAAAGAGGGATAATTGACTAATAGAACCTTTTTTTTTTTTCATTTTAAACACATAAATGTATAGACATACATATATATATACACACACACACACACATAAGTAAAGTGTAGTTACAAAATTACTGTTACAGCACATTTTAAGTGCTGTAACAGTAATTTTGATAACACAAAATGATTATTTTTGAAGAATTGTCCAAAAAAAAACAAAAAAAAAAACAATATTTTTGTTAAAGGGGCTGAAATGTAACTCATTACTTACTGATAATGTGTGTGTGTATATATATATATATATATATATATATATATATATAAACTAGCTTCAGGAACATTATCAGTGAATTTTCACAGATTCGCCGCTGCAAAATATAAAAAAAACCCCACTACAATCTAAGCTTTATGTGTTTTTACTGCATTTTTATTTTGCACCTTTTATTTGCTTTTTTTAAATTTTATTTTACTTGCATCTTGTTCTTATTCCACAGATAAACAAACAAATAATAAATAAAGAAAGAAAGAAAGCTATGAGTTCTTCGTCATTTTTAATCACCTTGTAACTTTTTGCAGTTTAATTAAAAGTTTTTAAAATGTTAAATGTAGAAGTATTATATTTAATATTAGTCCATCCAGTATTATCAGGTCATATCAAACAATATACTTAACAATTGCCCCAGAATTAGAAAATAAATGAATTATAGCATGCCATTCTGTTTTCATCTAATATTTATAATTTTTGATTTATTTATTTGATTTATTTTTTTGCAGTCTGCAAAGCCTGACTGTCAAATTCTTGTCCTAAAGTCTTGTCATCTCTTCAAGGGCATCACGTTTGACCCCAGTGCCCCTTGTGATTTCTCTTTCAGTTGTCATAGAAGACGACAGAATTGATGAAGTCCTTAACAACACGGCAGAGAAGTCATCGGCGGGAGTGTAAAGCTCAAGGACGTTGTTAAAGCGGCAGGAAATCGTGGGTTCTGTGCATTCTGCATCGAAAGCACTTTGCAGTCCCTCTTAGAATGGGTTGAGTTACACGGTGCGGCAGCAGACGAGGAGAACGTACCTGCTGCGGGCATCCAAACGGAGGAAGTCTGTCTGCTTTCTCTCTTTAAGGGCATGTTTCATATCCCTTCTTATAAAGTGACATCCTACACTGGACAAACAAGTCCTATGTTGTTTAATACATGTGGAGTTGGTCTGTAGTGGTCCAGATTCAGTTTATATTGTGAGAGGAATGCATTGATCTCACAAGCACAAATCTGACAACTTTCGTTCTTTATTTTGCTGTGAGACTGAGCACTTGGTTTCCTCCGTATCTTTTTGTGCACAATGAAAGTGTTTTTCACTTTAAATATCCTAATTATGAGCTCTTGGAGACATTTTTTGTTCTTTTGCAGAGACGAGAGACTGAGCAAATGTTTTTTTTTTATAGGATGAGAGAGGAAAGACTACTTTTTTTAAATCAATTTTTTCATGTTGCATATTGTCATTTTTTGATGTGGCTGCAAACTGCCTGCTTAGCCTGAGTTCAAAAGCTTATTTTTATATCAAAGAGCTATTTCTGAGAAGGAAAAAAATGCTTATTTGAGTTATAGTTGTAGCACTTTCAAACGTGGTTGTCACAACTCTCAGCTAAATGGATTTCGATCACTTCTGTGCCAAAATTTTGCAAAATATGATAGTCGACTTGTGTTTCCGTTCACCCGAGTAATGTGAAGTTTTCCAGGCCTGCCTCTCATATATGTTTCAGGGCTTTTTTAACAGCTTTTTTTGCATGAGACAGGCACAAACGCCTCCTTCTGTGACAGTGAATTACTTATATATTTACAGTAATGTTGCTCTGAATGACAAACCTCAGACTCTTGAATATTGTGTATGTTGCACTTCTCTATACTGTTAAACAGGGCTATATTTGCAATGAAATGTATGACCAATAAAATGTGATTATATAACAGAACTCCACCACCCTCACTGTACACTATGTGAAATTTCTTTCCTTTGTTGAAGATGAAGCTTCGGCCTTGATTTCCACTTTTATCAAGGTGGAGCTTTTCTTATTAAAACAGGCCTGTTCGGATATAACAGTCTGAGCTGTCAGGTCAGAAACGAGGAATGCATTTCAGTGGTTTAACCCGAAGCATGTGCTTCAGTCTCTTAAAAGGTACATTCTATGTTCAATACAAGTTAATAAATAAATCAGTGTAAAATAGTTTAACAAATTAAATATTGACCCTAAAATGAGCAACAACAACAAAAAATATTTTGCAATAAAGTATATTAAAGCCAAGCACTGCACTAAAGTAGATGTTAAAATACACAGTTTCTAAAGATAACTTTGAGATTTTAACTGTTAGCATGAGTTTCAACTACTAGGATCATATAAAGCATATAAAGGATTCATGAAGCTCCACCTACAGGAATAACACATATATTTCATACACATATATTTCATAACTAAAAGTTGGTCTGGCTAAAAAAAAAAAAAGTCACAATGCTTAAAAGATGATGATGATGATGATAATGATGATTATGATTATGATGATGAGCTTTACAGCTGAAATAAATCACATTTTTGTACAGAAGAATTCATGTGTACTACCATTTAAAAGTTTTTTTTAAAGAAATGAATACTTTCATTTAGCAAGGCACATTAAATTGATCAAAAGTGACAGTAAAGACTGCAAAAGATTTCAATTTCAAATAAATTCTATTCCTTAGAATTCATCAGATAACCCTGAATAAAAATGCATCACAGTTTCCACAAGAATATTAAGCAACTCAGCTGTTTTAAACATATATATAATAATTAGAAATAAGAAATCAGCATATTAGAAAAATTTCAGAAGGATCATGTGACACTGAAAACTGGCTTAATGACTGGAATAAATTACAATATATTAATTTAAATTGTAATACTATTTTCACAACATTTACTGTATTTGTTATCAAAAAATGCATCCTTGATGAGCATAAGAGAAGTCTTCTCCCAAACTTTTTAACGGTGATGAAAAATCTTACATTTCCACTTTTAATCAATGGAAAAACGTTCCTTATAGATTTGTAAATGTTTCCTAATTCCTGTAGAAACATATTCAGATTCGACATTCAGATTTATCCTCACCACAATGGCCAACCGATCAAACCTGCAGATTATTTACTCAGAACTGAGTTTGTTGAGCCACTAAGTCCAGAATCTGCTGAAAGCAACCTGTAGTTCTTCCCTATACCAGCTCATTAGGACCCCCCAGATGAGCAGGTAATCAGGTGAGAGGAACGTCACAACACTTCATCTTCTCTTTACGCTTAAAAGCTTCAATGGCACCATTTGGACAACATGAGAACTGGGTTTACGTACTCAATTACAACATTTCCACCCTATTTTCTCAAAGGAAATGAAGCAGAGCTGCTCAAATAAACGGTTTATATAGAAAACATGAGGCTGCAGGGGAAATAGTGAAGAAATGAAGAAAGTAAAGTACTCAGTGTCTTTGTGCTGCTTTGAAAAGCTGTGCGGTATCTGCTCTCTCTCCCACATTACTGAACTCTCTCTACAGTCAGAAGTGAGCTGAACGCACTCAGAAAGCACTAGAACGACTTTACAAGTTCAGCTTTTTTACATTCATTTTTATTTTAAGTGGCTCAGTGCAAGCGGAGCAAGAATGTGATGTTCCTTCTCTCAACATGCCCTCATAACACTTATAACACATTATGCTGCTGAAATGATTTACTTGTAAACACATTTTGGTTTTCACTGAACAGCACCGAATAAATCAGTCAGAGAAAATCTGAGACAATGTGATGCTTAGGTCTGTGAATATGTTGTTGTGCGTATTACAATTTCTGTAAAATGTTAGTGATTTAAATGGATAAGAATATAAGAAAGCCATAGTAAAGTCATTTAATTGACAACTTTAAGTTACCTTAGCATATATTGGGGGGGAAAGTGTAATTTTATTGTAAAATACATCTTTGGAAGTAAAAAAAAAAAAAAGGATTATCTCAATTTATGATCAAATTAGATTAAAATTACATTTTAAAATATTATTAAAATTATACAAATTATGTACATATTGTTAAAAGAATCTACTCATAATTTACAGCGAAAAGAGACGTGTCTGTGTGATGCATTACATTGGATTATTATTAATAATTAGGTTGGCTTGAGAAAGCCAACCTACTGATCTTCTACTTAAGCTTATTAGGTTGGCTTGAGAAAGCCAACCTACTGATCTTCTACTTAAGCTTATTATTAGGTTGGCTTGAGAAAGCCAACCTACTGATCTTCTACTTAAGCTTATTATTATTAGGTTGGCTTGAGAAAGCCAACCTACTGATCTTCTACTTAAGCTTATTAAGTTGGCTTGAGAAAGCCAACTTACTGAAATCCTA
>JAFVLL020019918.1:0-32207 GCA_021397915.2 Tor tambroides
CCCCGCCCCTGCGTTAATTGCGTTAAATATTTTTAACGCGTTAAACTGAAAAAATTAATCGCATGCGTTAACACGCTAATTTTGACACCACTAATATATATATATATATGTGGCATTAAATTGACTCCATAGGGAAGGATTTGGCACAAGTGGTTAAGAGTGTTGCGAAAGAATACAGGAGAAAGGAAAGTCATTATTTGAAATACTTGCTTTAAAATCAAAACGAGTGATTATATCAATCTCATTTTGTTAAGCCAGTGAAACTCTTCCCAAATACTGTAAAGCTCCATCTGGTCACCAAAATAAATCTACTAGCAACAGCAATGCAGAGATTCACTGTGGTTCAGTCAAAGACCTTTAAACCCCTGCCAGTTCAGTTAGTCTGGCAGATATATCTACCATTCAGTGCCCAAATGTCCTAAAGGCTTTCATCCCAGCTCACAGACTGGCCAAGATGGCCAAAACCCTCACTGTTTACTAACAGTCCCATGGTAACTACTGACCCTCAAATGTACAGGCAAAACTCAATCCATCAAAATCAGAGCCCTGCAAACAACAGGCATTAATGCTCTCTGGCAAATCAGAATCAGAGCAAGTGTTGCGATTCAGAGCCTGTGGGAGACCCCACGAGTGGTGGGATGCAAGCCGAGTCGATTGTGGCCTGAATTCAAGCCACAAACCAATCTCACATTGAAGAGAGGATGTAATACAATAGCCTTGCTTTAAAAGGTTTACACATTTTCAGTTGTTAAACATTAGACTTGCTAATGTTCAGTTTTCCCACAGAGATCTGATAGCACTGTGACGTAATCAAAAAAGAAAACAACTTCACCTACAGGGATGCAGTAAAGATTTCTTCTCGCTTAATCTTCTTTTGTCCATCTCTATCTTTCTCTATCTTTTTATGCCTGCAAAATTTAGTTACGCAATATTTAGCCACAAAACTAACCAATCACATTTGTAATCAACAAGCATGAAAAAGCATAAAAGTAAATACTGTAAAAGTACAGAAAAGTTAAATTTATTTAATTATTTAACTAATTCACAAGGTCTTTATCAGCGTTGTAAGCTATTAAAATTAAAACTAAAATTTCAAATGAAAAAAATAACTATTAAAAATGGTTTTCATTTACTGAAAAAGATTAAATAAAATATAAATATTAGATGAAAAATTAAATGCAAATTATAAATGTTGTCTTTGAAGTAGGGCTGTCAACGTTAACGCGTTAACGCATGTAATTAATCTAAAAATTTTAACGCGTTAATATTTTTTTAACGCAAATGAATCATTTAATAAGGTCTGACCCCAACTTCTTGCCATCATCACAGCGCGGAAGGTTATCTATCTATCTATCTATCTATCTATCTATCTATCTATCTATCTATCTATTCCCGCACAATTGGGCTATTTTGAAAATGCAGTGACGGGTTTTTTGGGCTACTTTTATAATGTACCGCGGCTGCCCAAAGTCTATATGAAGTATACTATAAAACATAATATATTCAAAATAATAATAAAATAATAATGGTATATATACCTCAGTAAAGGTAATATAAAAGTTGTTTGTATTAAGGTTAAAACACCTAGTTCAAAACCCTATTCAACTTTTAATTTTTTTTTATTAATTAATTAATTTTTTAATTATTATTATTATTTTTAATTCTGTCCTACAAATGAAACTTTCCAGGTCATATTTTTGCCATAGTTGCTGATTAACAAATGAACAATAAAACCACACAGACATGCATCCAGACTTTAGTCAACTATATATTTAAGGTACTGTGCTCTGAGGACAAGAGTATTTTTATAAATGTCAGGTTAGGTCAAGTTATCACAGTTTTGGCATGTTGTCACAAAAGGTCAGTTTTTTTCCAAGGCCATAACAGTGAAAATACCAAACAGCTTTTTTGTAGACAAGACTTTAAGGTATCTCTCCCTACGGTATACAGAAATGGAGTTTCATAAAATAAGCATTAAAAATATTCACTGGAAACTGAAAAGTGTGACAACTAGCCCCAGGTTCCACTACTAGACTAACAGGAGCAGAGAACATCTGATGAAACCGCTAAATTTCATCACAGCCTTTTCCAAATTCTGCTGTAATGTAATTAGGGGTGCTTTCACCCACAGTCCTGTCACAGCAGGGTAAGATCCAGCCACATAAAGGACAATAAGAAAGATTTCACAAATACACTGACACATAAGAATAAGGCCATTGTTCAAACACTCTAATCCAATAAATAAATACTGGGATAAGCAGAAAATTAGCTTTCAATTCAAATTCAGTGAGAGCCGAGTAAGATCTAATAATCCATTTCATCATATGTGACCCTGGACCACAAAACCAGTCATAAGGGTCAAGTTTTTGAAAATGAGATTTATACATCATCTGAAAGCTGAATAAATAAACTTTCCATTGATGTATGGTTTGTTAGGATAGAACAATATTTGGCCGAGATACAACTATTTGAAAATCTGGAACCTGAGGGTGCAAAAAATCTAAATATTGAGAAAATCGCCTTTGAAGTTGTCCAAATGAAGTTCTTAGCAATGCATATTACTAATCAGAAATTAAGTTTTGATATATTTATGGTAGGAAATTTACTAAATATCTTCATGGAACATGATCTTTACTTAATATCCTAATGAATTTTGGCATAAAAGAAAAATCAATCATTTTGACCCATACAATGTATTTTTGGCTACTGCTACAAATATACCCGTGCTACTTAAGACTGGTTTTGTGCTCCAGGGTCACAAATGTGTCTTAGAAAACAGTGTAAGAGGTTTCGATTGCCATGATAAGCAATATAACTCAAATACATGTATCTGAAATATTTAGTGTATCATTTAGTTGTTCAAATGAAAATCAATTGTTTAAAACGCTTTTAAGAGACAACATTAACTATTATTCCCCAATAAACTTAAGCAGACTGAAACAAATACAAAAAGTTAACATTAAGTCTATCAACTCTTTAACAAGAAAATCCAGTCTTAAAGAAGCACAAATTACAGAAACATGTAACCTTCGCCTAATGATTTTTACAAACACATCACAGATCAAAAGCAAAATGGATCACCTAAACAACTGGACAGAGATGGAACAGAAACAATATCATAAATTATCATCTTTACCTGAGCATCCACTCTGACTTTGGCCTACAGAAAAATAACCCGATGTTCCTAATGTTTCATGAGCTTGTGCTGGAGTAAAGAGAGGCAAACTGAGAGAAGAGGAGACAGTGTGTCTACCATGTGAGTTCTTACAGTCACATGATGCTCAAAACTAAGAAGTTTGTTTTCACCGATTAAAGCATTAACAGATTGGCCTTTGAAAGCAGCTACTGGTTTCAATAGTGTTATATAACCAAATAAAGGCTGAGTGTCCAGAAAGCCCTTACAAAATTTCACCATGGTATTCAAAGTTATGGCCAAATAGTTGCTACAAGTGTTAGAATCTCTCAAAAACCTTCTTCCATTTTGTTTCATAATTTAAAAAAAAAAAAATAATAATAATGGTGAATATCAAGTGTGTTTAACAATTATAATAATAAACAATTAAAATTGAATCTAATTAACTGCATGATGTGCAGATTAATTAATCAAATTAATGGCAAATTAACTGCATATCAGTTTGGGCTGAGAAATTACCCCCCAAAAGTCATCACTGTGTTAATGAGAAAAGTACTGAAAAGACATTACAAAAAAGACATTTCTTAATTAAATTATACTCTAAATATGAAACTAAAACTACCACTAGGTGGCAGCAAGTCACTGTCTTAATGAATGAGTCATTGAGTCATTCATTCAACTGATTCACTCGAATAGCTGATTCATTTAGAAATAAAACAAAGGACTGTCTCACTGAATCATTGGCTCACTCAATTCATTCAAAAACATGGATTCATTCAGTAACGAAACGCTGCTGTTTGTTGCTCGGAAATGCAAAACAAAACAAATGCAAAATTGTTTGGAACTATTTTCGTTGGTGAAATTGAGCAAAAACAGACTTGCACAATACTTCTTCTATAAAATCAATATCACATTTACAATATGTAATATTGATTTTATATATTTGGGTCATTTTTTGCCATTATATCTTGAATTTTAGGAGCATATAACTGAATTCTAATGGGCTACATTATGCAGTCAGTCAGTCATCCTGCATCATGTTTATCAGCAACTGCATGCAGTGACAGGTCTGGGCCAGGCAGGTGCGTTAAATGCATTAATTATTTTAACCCCCCCCCCCCCCCATAATTAATCACAACAAATTAACGTGTTAAATCGACAGCCCTATAATTGTGCTAGATTAAAAATAAAACTGTTCAGCCAAAGCCACCTACCATCTACAATCATACTCATAATTATATCAATATTATTTTGTACATAACACTAAACACAAATCTGTATACAATCCAGCATATATAGTATATAATATGTACAGGCTGATATGGTATATTTCCTCAAAAGGCAGCTAGATGACAGGTGTATTATTGACTGGTAGAAATGTGGGTCAACACAATCAAGCTTTCAGGTTAGCAGAGACAAAAAAAAAAAAAATCAAGATTAATGACAGGCGAAGGCTGTTCTAAGCAAGGTTTGAATTATATTATAGCACTGTAAGCCTAAATGTGACCCTGGACCACAAAACCAGTCTTAAGTCGCTGGGGTATATTTGTAGCAGTAGCCAAAAACACATTGTGTGGGTCAAAATTATCGATTTTTCTTTTATGCCAAAAATCATTAGGATATTAAGTAAAGATCATGTTCCATGAAGATATTTTGTAAATTTCTTACTGTAAATATATCAAAACTTCATTTTTGATTAGTAATATGCATTGCTGAGAACTTCATTTGGACAACTTTAAAGGCGATTTTCTCAGCATTTAGATTTTTTTGCACCCTCAGATTCCAGATTTTCAAATAGTTGTATCTCGGCCAAATATTGTCCGATCCTAACAAACCATACATCAATGGAAAGCTTATTTATTCAGCTTTCAGATGATGTATAAATCTCAATTTCGAAAAATTGACACTTAAGACTGGTTTTGTGGTCCTGGGTCACAAATATGATTAATTGACATCTGTAATTGACATCTGGCAAGCCACTCCTCCTATACAATATGTGGATTTAGACTTTTTGATGGACAGGATAATACATTTATCATTACTCTCGCACAGCCAGGCTTTTGACAATGAGTATGAAGTCTGGACCAGTCTACAGCTTATTTTGGCTATGAATCGTCCACACTGACAGGAAGAGTGTGTCTGACCGACATGAAAAGTGGTCAATTACAGTTTTCACTAGTGCTGAATTACCCCTTTCAGAATCCCGGACGCAAGCAGTAGGTTATCCAGCTAGGTACTTTTTGCCCACAGTTTTTTGAAAACGACATACACTCACCAACCACTTTATTAAGTACACCTGCAAAACTGCTCATTAACACAAATATCTAATCAGCTAATCATATGGCAGCAACTCAATGCATTTAGGCATGTAGACTTTTTCAAGATGATCTGCTGAAGTTCGAATCAAACATAAGAATGGCAAAGAAAGGTGATTAAAGTCCACATTTACACTGCAGTTCTTGATGCCCAGTTCTGATTTGTTGACTATAACCCAGCTTACTTCTTTTAAAAGTGACCCATATCCGATATCAGCATTTACACTTTACACTTGGCAAAACAACCCAAAGTAGATATACTGACAGGATGCCAGGTCTACGAAACAAAACTAGTCCAGTTGCAATTCAAAACTAGCGGTCAAACGGCTTTCCCCTCTGATGGGGGTCCTCTCCATCCAAATAGCGAGGGGAAGAGATCAATTTAATCTACAGATTAAAAAACAACCTGCGGCAACAGTAGAAAATAATCCCAATTCTGCAAGAAAATGGCAGACTTGGCAAAAATGCTGGTAGTGACCTGAAAAAGTGTCCACCTGAGTTGACATCATTTGCCACTAGGGGTGGGCGATATCACGGTAGACACGATTAACTGGTAGAAATCTGTCAACCGGCAGAGATTTCTGGACTATCGTATCTATCATGGTTGCACGCTCACATGACGATGCTGTGCTACGTGTTCATGAAAACTTATAATTTGCACACAATTTCAAGCTTTGCGGTTTAAAAACAAGTGATTTTAAGCCGTTGAAATGCAATCAGCAGCAAAAGAGAATGTCTCGGTTATGTATGTAACCCCCGTTTCCTGAAGGAGGGAACGGAGACGCTACGTCGACTGACGTCATGGGGTCTCACTTGGGAGCCCCAATCACCTCTGAGCTTAAAAGAAAAGGCCAATGAGAATTGGCGAGTGGAATTTGCATGCCGAGCCACTCCCCCGTACATACGGTATATAATATGGCGGCGTGCATCCACTCATTCAGGTTTGTGCTGAGGAGCCGGGACACATCCCGGCATTCAGCACAGTTCAGGATTGTGGCATGAGGGATGTAACATCTCCGTTCCCTCCTTCAGGGAACGAGGGTTACGTACGTAACTGAGACGTTCCCTTTCAGTCAGTCACGTTGGACGTTACGTCGACTGATGTCATGGGGTCCCTATGGAAAACGCCACGATCTGAACTGCGTTATGTAATAGAGGTTGCAAATGCTGACAGGCAAGCGTGTCAGAGGAAATGAAACTCAATACGTGACCTTCCCAACGCCCCATAAGCCAGATAAATGGGCCCACCAGGGGTGCCAGAGTTCTGAACCAACCGTTGGGGGTCGGAGCACAATGACAGAATATAAGGTCATGTGGAATGTTGGAAAAACTAAGGAAATAGGGGAACATGGTGGGATAAACCGTGGGAATACTGAGACATTAATGCCAAGACCAGAGGGGAAGATGGTAACCGGATGCAGTAACAGACTACTCCGTCTAATCTGAAACTGCGGGGCAACGGAGGACCCAGAGTTCACCTATGGGAAACAACTGGGAATAAGCGCACGTATCCAACAAGGTATGGCGCTACAAGCCAAACACCGAGCCAGCCCTCCACAAGTTACCTAATGTTACCCAACACACAGGAGGACACGGCTCCACCCGCAGATTATAGAATCTTGCAAAGGTATTAGGTGTCGCCCAGCCCGCAGCTCTCCAGATGTCTGCAAGAGAGGCGCCTTGCGCCAACGCCCAGGAGGAAGCAACACTCAGAGTGGAATGAGCCCTCACTCCCAGGGGGAATGGTTCATCTTGGGACTGATACACCAAGGTGATGGCATCCACCACCCAATGAGCCAAGAGCTCTTAAAGTGACAGCAGTCTAACATTCCTGCTGTCTGTCATTCATGTTAATCAAACAACAAATGTTTGACATCTAAATGTTCGACTTAAAATTTTTTAATGGATTTTTTATCTTATTGGAATCAGAATTGGGAATCGATAAGAATCGGAATCGATAAGCAGAATTGGAATCGATAAAATTCAAAAAATAACCAGCCCTATTTCAGTGAGCTTGAGTTTTTTTTTGTTTTGTTTTTTAGATTTAGGCTAGTATAACTTTTATGCAATATTAACACTGGTGACAAGAATTATGAAATTTCTATGGTATCAAAAATGTAGATATCATAAAGACCTATGTATGAAATAACCTACATATGAAAGTTTATATATATATATATATGTATATATATATATATATATATATACTGTGATAAAAGGTTTTGGTCATATCACCCACCCCATTAGCCACCATTGCTTTTCCAGAGACATGCAACTCACACTGCCAGAGGAATATCCGATCTGTCCGCTTACATGGCAGACACAAATACAAATATCTAATTCATAACAGATTTATTTCCACGTGTGAATAAGGACTGAAACCGATCTGAGAATATCTGAATCCATGCACTTTTGTCCTGCTTACACGTTCATGGGTCATATCCGATCAGTGCACACATGGGAGGAAAAAAAAAATCAGGATTTGGGTCACTTGGACCATGTAACTTTGAATGTGAAATGGGTGTTGGTGCCAGACAGGCTAGTCTGAGTTAGGGGTGTGCAGCGGAGCCATTATTTGTATCTGTATTTGTATCTGTGACAATCTCAAAATTATTTGTATCTGTATCTGTATTCGGATGGATCCGGAAGTGGGTGTGGCTTAAACCGGAAGTTCGTCAAATTACATGAAAATACCATTTTAAATGCAAATCTGTTCGATTCGTAGTTTTCATTTAACAAATATGCCTTGTATAACTAAAGAAAGTATTCTTTTTTATTATAATTATAGCTCTGTAAATATCTTCCTATTTAAAACTACAGAAAATGTTGATTAAAAAAGAAAAATAACATTATTCTTCTTGTTTTCCAGTGAAACTTTGTTTACAAATTTGTCAAGAGACAAGCATCCACAATCTTAAATAAGAGCACTAGTAGAAAAAAAGAAGTTTAAAAAAAAAAATGGAAAGAAAGTGTTCAGTACTCATAGCAGAATTACAATAAAGCTCGCTTAAACTTGAAGTAACTTAGAGATCATGTGTTGCGGTAGTCATTTACGAGTATTTTATCAGCAGAGCGCAACAAATCGTCGACTCACCCTCCAAAAGCCTTGATCAAACATTGCTTTTCTTCGTCTTGTATAATTAAATGTAATGCCATTCACGAAAAAGGCTAATGTAATGCGTTTTTACAGTTGGATTTCGAAAAAGTTTTAAGTTAGGACCGTTTTTAGGATATTTTTGTCGAGTTAGTTGATATAACTCCAGACAAAGCTCTGATTTCTGAGAGACGTCATACCCAACGCGGCTATTGATTTGCACTCATTTCATTCATATAGGCTAGTTTACACTCATTCACTTTAAACATCCAGGCCCATAGCCAGCTATGAGGTCCAGACCTCCCCAAATGTTTCATATTCAAAAGTAAAATTTGAAAACTGCAGCTGCGAAACGCAGGAGTGAAGGAGCTTGGCGCAAGTGCAGCTTCCGCTCCGCTCCGCCATGTTGCCAGATCCAGTTATTATAAGCGTCGCAGGACATGTTTTAATACTTAATGTAACAGCGTTAATAAAGTAATTATGGCATTAATAAAGTGGGAGGATGAACGTTAAGGTTAAAGATTCTGTATCCTATTTGAAAAATACAAGATTTAAACTTATTTTGGTACATTTTTCAGGGAATTGGTTGTGTTTGTTTTTTTTGTAGCAATATCTGGCAACACTGCTTCGCCGGTGTCCTGAAATTTTATCCTACCCGCCAGATTTGCCTACCGGGGCTTACTGCGCATGCGCACATCAATATTTCGTCCTTTTTCTCACGCTGAAAAACAATATTTAATGCATCTTCATTACTGTAAGGGTAGGTTTAGGGTTGGGGTAGGTGTAGATGTTAATAAAACACAATCTAATTACTGTTTTAATGGGAGGTATGACAATCTGTCAGGGTATGCTGACAGGCAGCAATCAAAAAAGGAGCGCGCAGATAGTTTATTGCTGAGGAGACCACATTCGTTAGGCATTCACCATGATATTATCTGTACGAAAAAGCAGTACTAGCCATTATTATTGCACAAATCTTAACAACCTCACTAATGTAGTGCTGTTCCAGCAAACATGTGATTGTGTCCGCCGAATATTTTTTTCTGTTATTCGGATAAATTCGTAATTCGTTTTGAAGCCATTATCCGTGCTTTTCCGAATAAGGTATTCGGCTTCGGGCACATCCCTAGTCTGAGTATTTCAGAAACTGCTGATCTACTGGGATTTTCACACACATCCATATCTAGGGTTTACAGAGAATGGTCCGAAAAAGAGAAAATATCCATTGAGCGACAATTCTGTGGGTGAAAATGCCTTGTTGATGTCAGAGGAGAACTGACAGAAAGGCGACAGCAACTCAAATAACCACTTGTTATAACCGAGGTTTACAGAGGAGCATCTCTGAACACACAATGTTGAAGCAGATGGTCTACAGCAGCAGAAGACAGCGGGTGACACTCCTGTCAGCTAAGAACAGGAAACTGAGGCTACAAATCGTACAGGCTCACCATAATTGAACAGAAGATTGGAAAAAGGTTGTCTGGTCAGATGAATCTTGATTTCTGCTGCGACATTCGGATGGATAGGTCAGATTTTTGTGGAAACAACATTAAAGCAAGGATCCATCCGGCCTTGCATCAGCGGTTCAGGCTGGTGGTGGTGCTAGGATTCACCCACCCATTTTGCTATTTCCATGAATTACCGGTTCCATGAAAGGCCCTGTATCAGTTCCTCTAAAAGCAGCAGTTGAACTGTAAATACCTATTATCACAGAGAAGAGCTGCAGTTTAATTGCCACCAAGAAACATCATTTATTTGGGCCTTCATACGCCTGTCTCTTCAAACTCTATATTAGTCAAACCATCAGCAGCACTGCGTTGGAAAGGAAAATAAGATATTGCTACTTTGCCTGAATGACTTTCTTTCTGTGACAAGCCACAAACAGTCCAAAATAGACAAAGTGATGGGATGGAGAACCTTTTATGTGCACAACATCTTTGGCTCATGACCTTGTAATAAATCTCCGTCTCTCAAGTCAGTCCGGCGTCTCTGAAGGAAAGGTTATCCAATCTAAGAAAGACATTATAGCAATACCGTTGCGGGTCAGATCACAGGCTAATGTGGAGTGACTGTCTGTCTCTATTTGTCTGTTTTCATGTTTTATAATATTTCAATTCAGATCGAGGAAGAATGAGCCACATAGCTCGTGAATGACCGGCAGACAGACACTGAGCCCATCCATTATCCATCGTTTTCTTTGTTTTTTGATAATCCTATAAATGTCAGGGGAGCTCTGGGGCTCTTCAGATGCCCTATTAATAATCATTAGGAGTCCAGCAGCAGCAGGTGGGACCCCGCTCTGGTGAGTACTGCCATGGAAATTTCCATCCAGAAGAAAGTCAATCAGACACATGCCTAAACACAGGGTATGACAACGAGACCATCGACCTACACAGACACAACACCAGGAACAGAGAGCTGGTTTATTAGCAAGAAAAGTAAAAATCACAGGATGCTTCATATGGTGTTTTTCTCGGTTTTGCTTAAGTAAAACTTCTATTCTATTTTAATTGATCCACACTTTTTTTGTGATAAAAACTGTAGTATTTTCGTAGAAGTTATAGGCACCATGCTACTGTATATATGATGGGAGCTAATATTTATGTTTTATTTTATGATGGCAACTAATGTGTAAGTTTTATTTTTTTGTTTTATTTTATGTATCATGGTAGCTAATATGTGAATTTATTTATTTATTTGTTGGATGGTTTATTACGTGTCATGGTAGTTAATAAGTTTGTTTTATTTTTGTTATGTTTTACACATCAGGGTAGCTAATATGTATGTTTTGTTAATTTTTTATTTATTTTTATGCATCATGGCAACTTATATGTTTGTTTTTTTAACTTATGGTAGCTAATGTGTTTGTTTTATGTTTGTTTTATTTTACATATCATGGTACCTAAAATGTATGTTTTATTTAATTATTTATTTATTTATTATTTCTACGCATCATAGTTGCTAATATGCATATTTTATTTTTGTTTTATTTTATGATAGGAGCTAATATGTTTGTTTTATTTTTGTTTTAGTTAATATATGATGGTAGCTAATAAGTATGTTTTATTTTTGCTTTATTTTATGATTGCAGCTAATGTTTTTGTTTTATTTTTTTATTTATTTTACATATCAAGGTATCTAATATGTATGTTTTATTTATTTCTTTATTTATTTTTATGCATCATGGTAGTTAATATGTTTGTTTTTTAACGTATCATGGTAGCTAATATAATTGCTTTTATTTATTTTTTTATTTTACATATCATGGTACCTAATACGTATGTTTTATTTATTTATTTCTATGCATCATGCTTGCTAATATGTATGTTTTATTTTTATTTTGTTTCATGATGGCAGCTAATATGTTTGTTTTATATATGATAGTAGCTAATAAGTTTATTTTGTTATTTTTGTTTTATTTTGCATATCAAGGAAGCTAATATGTATGTATGTATGTATGTTTGTATTTATTTACTTAATTATACACACATATCATGGTAGCTAATATGTTTGTTTTATTTTTGTTTTATTTAACATATGGCAGCTAATATGTATATATTTTATTTGTTTATTTATTTATTCTTTTGTTTGTTTGTTTGTTTGTTTATTGTGATAGGTAATATGTTTTTACATGTCATGTTAGCTAATATGTTTGTTTTATTTTTGCTTTATGTATCATGGCAGCTAATATGTACTTTTTAAAAAAAAAAAAATTTTTTTTTTATTTGTTTGTTACGTATCATATTAGCTAATGTTTTTTCACATATCAAGGTAGCTAATAAGTTTTTTTTTTTTTTTTTTTTTTTACATATTTAGGTAGCTAATATGTATGTATGATTTATTTACTTGTATTTACTTTCGGATTTATTTACTTATGAATCACATACAAATCATGGTATCTAATATGTTTGTTTTATTTTTGTTTTATTTTATGTAGCATGGTAGCTAATATGTACGTATGTACACCACAGAGACCATCAACCTACACATACTCAAAACCAGGTGCCAGTTGCAAAAAATGCTTATAGTCTTATGTGTAAGTCATTATTTTTTTTTTCTTTAATACTGAACACATGTCAGTAAAATTGATTACTCCTTGAATAACTGCTAGTTGGTCAGACTAGTTCTTAACACACCGTAGTTTATGCAACATTGTTTATGCAACCTGGTTTATTAGCAAGCAAAGCTGCTCATGAAGGTGAAAAGCACAGGATGTTTCACATGGTGTTTATCTCAGGCTGTGCTGACTTCACACCTGATGTCAACCTCCTTATCACCAGTCAACACATGGACTGATTGGACTGTTGACATGGAGCCTGTCCAGCAAACAACATTCAAGGCTGACCTACCCGCTAAACCTAACAGCAGACCCTTATTTACTCTGAGAGACCACATGAGAAAGTGCATCTGCAGTCTGCTCCTTTCTGTCTTCCCTGCACTGATTACAAAAGGAGAGACGGACAGGTCTGAATCTATGTAAAGTCTGCCACCTACTGCTTGGCATAAGAAGAACGGTTTCATTTTCCAATTACTATCCAAACATGACACTCTTATTTTATGTCAGTATGTTCCCTAAAAGACCATATGAGTGTGACCACCAAACAGTGAGTCTTCAGCACTTATCTGAAAGCACTGTGAGTCCACAAACCCTGTTATCAAATGTAATTTGCATTTCAAGTGAGTCCTCGCTCCCTCTGGATGGCATAAAAACAACACAGAATTAATATCATGGCCTTGTTGCTAATGAAAGTGCTAGTTAGGAAGCTATTTGTGGTAAGTATAATGAAAAATTCAGAAAGTAGTTATTATTGTGATGTACTCTTACAAAAATTGACCATGGTAACAATAATTTCCACCAAAATACCATAGGCTACTTGCTGCCGTTTTTGTTACTACAGTAAAAAAGTAATCAGATTTAATTTAATTTTTATTTAATTTAATTTAATTTAAATCAGGCATTATGGTGACATTTACGCTTTGTTTTATTTTATGCATTATGGTAGATAAGTATGTTTTATTTTTTTATTTTATGTATGGTAGATAAAGCTTTATTTTTGTTGTATTTTATGTATGATTTTAGCTATTAAGTATGTTTTATTTCATTTTATGCATGGTTAGCTTATGTGTATTTTTTATTTTACATATGATGGTAGCTTATATCTCTGTTTTATTTTTGTTTCATGTATGATGGTAGCTAATATGTTTTATTTTATTTTTGCTAATTTTGTGTATTATGGTAACTAATATGTCTGCTTTATTTCATTTTTGTTTAATTTTATGTATTATGGTAGCTAATGTGTATGTTTTGGTTTTGTTCCATTTTATTTGTTTTATTTTTTGTTTCATCTAATATGTATGTTTTATTTTATTTTAGTTTTATTTTATGCATTATGGTAGCTATTAAGTATCCTTTGTTTTTGTTTCATTTTATGTATGATGTTAGCTTATGTTTTATTTTTTTTTTATTTCATGATGGTAGCTTAATATGCATGTTTTACATTTATATTATTTCATGCATTTGTCTTATATTTCCCATTAAATTTGTCTTAATTCACCCAAATAAGAAATGTTAATTTAAAGATGAACATATTCTAAAACAAATGATCTGCTCATTAGTCAGCTCCCACATTAAAAGCTTTTATCTTTCATTGTGGCTAACAAATGCTCTGAATGTTCCTCCTATTTCCTTAAAACCACATATTGTTTGAGCAGTTAGATAAAGTATGAGTAACACAGCAGACATGAGCCGGTTAATCACAAACCAGTGTGTTTTCACTTGTTGAGTGACAGTGTGACTCATGAAGGCAAACACAATGGCCACCCGGCCAGAGGTCCTTCTCCTTTAAACTCAATTCACTTCAGTTCAGCACATCTGAAGAGACTCAGAATGAGCTCTGACCACCTCCATGGCTCACCATTGTCATTACACACTCAGTGTGTGTGGGTAGGTGTGTGTAATGATAAAAGGTTAAAAAGGGCTGAGTCTTTCCCGCATGTCCTCATCAGCTGGTCTGAAGCTCTTCTGCCACATCAGAGCAGAATCTGACCCTGTCATTCATCAGTTAACATCACTCTATATTTGATGTTGCCACAATGTCACATGCTTAATACAAACAGCATGTGTGACAGAGCATATTAATTTAAAAAGGATGGATACAAATATTTACTCTTCAAACAATCAATGGCTTATAACAAACAGATGTCACTGTACAGCATCTCACTGTCAGGATGTTAGTCTGTAACTGGAAATGTTTGTACTCAATCTGTCGCTTTTCTAAAGAATTTGTATATTTAATCTAATAGCCACAACAAAATCCATGAGGAAAAATATATGTAATATTATATAATATTATATAATTAGTGCTGTCAAACAATTGATTGTGATACTATGTATAAATAAGTACTCACACATGCACTTATATATTTAAGAAAAAATGGTATGCTAACATATTAAATATAATTATATATAATATAAATTGGATATATGAATATAAATATATACATGCAAATACATTTAAATATTTTCAAAATGTATACTATGTGTATGTGTGTGTATTTATATATACATATTATACATACACAGTACACACACATAATATGTAAACAAAAGCTTTTATTTTTGATGCGATTAATTGTGATTAATCATTTGACAGCATTAAATTTAATAATGTGGCATTTTAAAAATACATAAAAGACTTGATTTGATTCCATTTCTTCCCTTTTTCTCTCCTTTTATTGTAAATGATTTCTATAATAGAACAATAAAATAATTACAAAACATTTTTATGGTTAACTCATTATTGTTCATTTAGTTAATTAATAAAGTCTTTATTTATATATAATATAATATAGTATAATTTATATATATATATATATATATATATATATATATATATATATATATATATATATATTTTCTCTCCCTTTCTTGGACACCATTAATTTAATTATAACATAATTCATTATTACATAATTCATTTAACTATAAAATAATTACAAAACATTTTCATGTTTAAGTCATTATTGTTAATTGCGTTATTTAATACATTTTATTGGCATGTTTTTCCACCTTAGTTGGTATAAACCACTACTGATCTACCTCAATTTCAATATAATACAATATAATATAATATAATATTACATAATATAATATAAAGCAGTCATTGGATTTAAAGGCTGTGAGTTCGATTAAAATCTACAGTGTTTTGTCCCTTTAGAAATTAGACAAATGCCAACACGACATGCCCTTATCCTCAACAAATCTGAACAAAGCTACTCAAGGTAAAAGAAAATATGACCCAGTTCCAGACTACAGTACATTAACATGTTTAGATGTGGATAAACATAGTTTGTGATGACCCTACGGTTGCTGTGACCATGAAACCATCCAAATTCAAAAAGACATTTATAACCCAAACCCTCAAACTATAAAGACAAGCCTGTTGAGTTACTCAGAAGAAAGCATCAGGATCTCAACACATCAAACAACCTCAAATAAGCCTCAAATTAGTGTGTACTAAGCTACAAAGTCACTCATCACACCACAAAGCACAAAATCCACAAAAAAGTGCAGAATTCTTTTGTGATTTTTTGATAAGTAACTTTAGTAGATTAATAGTCCTCAGGCAAAGCTAACTGACAAGTACTGAAATACACTAGTATATTATGCCACAGTCAAGTACAGTACAGATGCTGCCAAACACATCCACGGCTATCACAGACCCATCAGGCATCACTGCAATGAAAAACCACAGCAATCGCCTGATGTGAATTTTTCCAACATTCACTCCAACATTCACAACATTCATCACCTTCCCACACCACTCTCACACATTCAGTAACTAAAATTACTGTAAATATTATGTGAGTGTAACATCTCTTACCTTACAGCTTCACTGTACAGTATGTTTCTTCGTAATGCCGTTGAGAAGAGCGGGCTACGGATCCGCGTGCGGTCCTAAGAAACAATAGGATGTGTTTTTTCCTGGATTACACTTGCATCCTTTGGCATGCTTTCCCAATGAAACACAAAGTCCAGTCAGAGGAAACAGGAAGTTTTCTCGCAGAGCAGTGAAGCCCTCGGCCAATCAGTGGTTCCCAATTTTGTTAACGCGAGGAAGTCTTACTCATTCACAAAAGTTATTGAAAGCTGACCTAACTCTCCTGATATGACACACAACGACAGTGTTCAAAAACCCAATAGCATCCAGTTAAACCAAACTAACCTGAAGCAGAATGAAAGCATGGCTCTCTGTGAGTAAACACACTCTGCAGTCCTCAAAACTCACTGTCCTGTCACACATACCGGGTCACTAACAAGTGCCACACTGACTCATCCATAGCCCTGACTCAGAATGACTCGCTCATTACACCTCCAAACACAGCCGACTGATAAAAAACTACATGCACTTCTGGCACAAAGCGCTTCCTGTTTGGAATCCGAGCATCTCTGCTGCTTCTCTGCTACAGAGACTCAGCCTGAGGGTTGTATCTTGCCATCTCTCTCCCTCTCTCTCGATCACGTCACACCCCTCCTGCCGCAGTCCGCCTGCAGTCCAGATCCTCCCCCTGCTCCCTCTTTCGCGTTCTCTCTCCTCTCTCTATCTGCCAGTAAATGGACCCGCTGGCTGGGTTCCTGCTCGGCGTGAAATATTAGCTCTACAGCAGTAGCTACCTGGGCCATTAGGAGGATGAAGCTAACGGACATGAAGAACAAATTCGGGATGCGGGTGAAAGACTGATAAAGACTCCTGATGCTGCAAATATGACTGTGTGTGTAGGGGAGGGGGGCTATAAAAGCAGTGGCAGAATGATAAGGTTGTAAATAATCCAGGCTAAGTCTATCTGTGGGTTTTAAGGTTAAACACTACTGTTTGGCTTTGACATCACTTTTGTGTTATAAATATAGCTGTTCACACTATGAGAAGTTGACATTAAATACTTTGGGAAACTGACATGCTGTAGACTTTAGTCAGGATGGTGGCATATTACATTTTTGAGGAGAATGAAAACAAGGCCATAAGGGATAGAAGTACATGTGTTCTATGGATTATACTGTTTTTTTTAGCCGCAGGCCAGTCGTTCACCTGAACGAATATCCTTACAAAAAACTTCTAGAAGACAAATACTCCATAAAACAGTATTGAAAGTTGTGAGATGTGGAATGTGATCTAGGGCTTTTATACAGTCCCTCACAGCCTCATTTTCACCTGCATAAATCTGCATAGAACTAAAAAAACTGAAACTTTAACCCTGAATTCATAAATGTAAAATTTAATAAAAAGGCCCAATCACATCAAGAACAATACTTATAAAGATAACTAACTGTATCAGCATCCATACCAAGGCACGATAATGCTTTGTTTACTATAAGCACGCACTGCAATTGTCGCCTGCCACTTTAAATGCTCAAGTTATTTAAAGCGAGATTGATTCTGATTGGCTGTCAATGTCAATGGCTATTCTTTAAAATTTAGATTGATTTTTAGAACTATAAATTTATTGCTAACAGTATAATTATCATTGGAGTGAAAAGATATATAGTTCACCCTAAATAAAAGTTTGTCATCATTTCCTCACCCTCATGTCATTCACTCATGTCCAAACCTGTCCAAATCTTTCTTATGTTCAACATAAAAGTTGTTCCAAAGAAGGATAGTAATCAAACAGTTGATGGTCCCCACTGACTTCCATAATATTTCTTTCCCTACTGTGGAAGTCAATGGGGACCAACATCTGTTTGGTTCTTCAAAATATCTTCTTCTGTGTTCAGCATAATAAAGAAACTTATACAGCTTTGGAATGACATGAGGGTGAGTAAATGATGACAAAATTTTCATTTTTGGGTGAAACATTCAGACAGAGCCATTCAGAACCATTCACACAGAGCGTGTTTTTCCAATCCACTGAATAACTTTTCCATTGTTTTTCTATGTAAAAGAACTAGATGGACATCTGTTGGGATTGCATCTTTTGCAGTGGCTCGCATGGACAGTGACATGGAAATCTAAAAATGCAGTGCTTAAGGTAAAATTGGTTCAACTTTTAAAAAACACAACTCGAGACATTGCGTTTTTTCCCAATTCCAGTGCTCATGTCTAGCATTTTTCAAAGAAAAAAAATGCATTCTGTGTAAATGGCCCCTTGAATATTTGTACTTGTAATTCATTTTTCACACCACAACATCATTTAAAGCTAGCTCTACACAGTATGATTTTTTTAATCCTTTAACATAATGCAATGACATATTGTACAATGACATCTAAAAGAGGTCACAGGCAAGTCAGACTGTATGACATGAAATTTAATAAATACATTTTTCTTGTCATCCAGCCTACATTTTACAGCCTGACATTTGCACATGGCCATGAACAGTTTATAGTGTAATTGTTAACATAGCACAGAGAACATATTAAGCTCTAGCTCTCAGAATCAAAATCCTCCTACAAGCTGCAGGATTTAATATTCAATATCCTTATCTTGTGAGTACATTGAGCAACATATCGCCTCATTAGCTTTGACATGCATTGGTCTAACAAATAGGGAAGAATTAGCCCCCAGGGTGCATAGCGTACAACCAACAGCCTCTTCATCTTGACATTCTTAAAATATCCACTTCAATCACTGTAATTCTGCATCAGAATCAAGTAAAAGGTGCTAAAATAAGACCAGTCTTTTTTAAGTGGGGAATAACAGTAATTTAGGCCTGTTTGATAGGGACTGGGTGTAAAACCCAGGCAATGCTAACTAGCTGTTAGCGACAGAGGGGATGTTTTAATAAGGACCGCAGGAGGGCTTTGTAGAGACACAGCTGTGCTTGTAAATGGGCATCTTCTCAGTTTCATTGAGATGTGCGCTGAATAGGGTGCAGGAAACACTAATTAAAGCGGTGGGTGATGAAGGTTTCAGAGAAATGGGCCGTCATTTCTAGCTGTGAGACTTGGATACTTTACCAGCATGCTAACTTGCAGGCCAAAGGTTAGAAAAATACAAAATCACAACAGTGTTTAATAACACTGTGGTAATTGTCCTGCTTAGATTAGAGAAGTTAGCAGTGTAAAAACTGTTAAAGTGTAAAAAAAAAAGTGTAAACAAAAGCAAATGTGATACATAAATGCATTTGTTTCTACAAGCCTTTGAGCTCTTTTATCGTGACCCATTTAGAGCGCTTCATATCACAGGTGCAATGCTGTACCAGGTGCGCTACCAAGCAAGTTTACTACACCAGAAAAGCCATAAATATGGAGTTGTTTATGTGATGCAAACATCAAAATGTATTAGTTTACAAATCATGCACTATGATAAATGTTTTGAGATCATAACATAAAGGCTGTATAAGGAAAATAAGTACTTATCAATTAATAATCTACCCCAGTAATCATAATTTGTGTGAAAATTATTAAAGTGTTTTGTTTTACTGCCACTAGTGTTCATTTTAGCCGAAAACTGCAGTGAATAATATGAATTGAGATGTTTTTGAAGTTATGTAAAAATGTAGGTAGAGGCACATTTTTCCCAATGAGTCTGTACGAAAATAACTTCTATTGAATTTAACATACAGTAAGTGAGAAAAACACAGGGGTCTCAAAAAACAAAGCTGATTGAAATATTTTGGGTGAACTTTTCCTTTAAAGAAGCAATGTCATAAAAAACAGTTAATTTACAATACAGGTAGATGTCTTATGTCAACATGACGCTATCTGTGATTATAAACCATTTTTAGTCTATACAATATAGTGTTCACCTGAAAATGTATTAATAATGTATTATTAATGCATTAATAATTCTCAGAAAAAAGAGAATAGCACAATGGAGTGACAATTGGCCATGATTCATTTTAGATCAAAAAAGGTTGAACTCATCAACACATCATATATTTAGCCGTACACAAACACCTACGGGAAAATAATGTTGGAGAGGGTGATTCACTTGTCAGTGCTGAGTCAGACAGACATGAGTAATATTATTACACGGCAAAACATATCAATCTATAAATAAGTGAAATACTGACAGATTCCTTTGTTTTGAACAGATTGTGAAGGTCACTGACTGAATCCTTAGGGATTTAACAATACACTGCCCTCACTCTTGGATCATTTTACGAGCAATATCACCCGAGACCAATTTATCCCAGAAAGTGCTTAGGTGACTCAGCAGCTGAGTAACTGATCCTGACAAAATGGATCAAATTGACCGAATGGATGTTTGAGGATGACCAAACTGTTTGGTCATCAGAATATAAAATGTATCAACAGACAATGCATGCTGTACATCTATCTAAATGAACAAACATGTACAGAGACACACCTGTGGTCTGCATGGGGCACAGAAAAGCCAGTAAACAACATCTATCTTGCTGGCAGCTGTCTGACTGTAATTTACGGTGCCATTCCTGGGTGTCAGAGAGAGAATAACATGTCTTTTGTAGAAAACAGGACAGCTAAAGGTGGGGGGGGGGGCTACATTAGATATATAGAGAAATGTAACATGATTTGCTCAAACAGCATATAAATAGAGCAGAAATGATGAAATAACACAAAACTGACCTTTGTTTTGGTCTCTTTGTTGCCCCCTACAGGACAATAGAGGAATTGTACATCCATAGTGTGACTGAGAAGATTATAAAATAGATTTTAAAATGATATCAGACAAAGAAAAGGAAGAAATGTCATTTTAATCTCACAAATTAATAATATAAATATATGTTGGGATATTCTGAACTTGTGAAGGGTCAGAAGAACATCAAACTAAAATGGGAAGCATCTGCTCCCCAAAAATATAATATGCTCAGTGAACATAAATACATCTCTCTAAACAATTCATTTTGGGTTGTAAACAAGACTAGAACAAGTCGATTTAAACAAATAATGTTTTGTTAAAATTTCATATACTTCTGTTCTTGTGTCAGATAACTACTAGCTAGCAATAGTGGAGGTTGACATGCTAAACATAATTTAATTTGGATATTAACACTTTCCCTTTACTCAAAAACACATAAAATAACATTTAAGTTTTTAACTAATTGCTCAACTAATGATTCATGTATCAACAAAAAGTATTAAATTAACCTTCATTTTACAAATGTAAGTGGACTGAAAGTAATGACATTAAATTCTTTGTTGCTTTAGCTCATTGTAATGAAGTAAAATGAACAAGTAGCAAATATCTTTTTTATGTGTTTGAAAACTTTTTGGCCTCCTGTCATTAGAAACGATATGATTTTAACAGTAGAAAAAAAAGTTCTTCTGTCTATTTTAAGAAATATGTAAATATGTTATGCTTGGTGAATCTTGTCAAGTATGAAAAACTACAAACAGCTCACTAATCTCTGTTGGTAAACATTTTGCACATCATAAGTTTTCCGATGAGACTTGGCCAAACATGCTTCATCTTCAATTTCAAAAGAGACAATCCATTAAAGAAACACAAAGCTGATCAAAAGCAATGGCAGTGACTAATCATCTCACCACATGGCATGAAGCTCTTACAAATCTGGCACCTCTTGGCATGATGTGGCATCAGTGTTGAATCCATAACGAATATGTCGTACATACAATGAATATGTCACAGCGCACAGCATGAGAACACAAGATGATTGATGAAAATCAGCACTCGCGCTCATTTCAAATGTTAAACTGACAGCAATAAAGTCAACTGCTCAAGTATTATGTGCATTTTAACAGAGAAATGTGGTGAATGTTCAGTCTTGAGAACATTTCTGCTTGTGGGACAAGCGTCCTCTCACATTGCAATCAACTGAAACTCATCCATGATACTAAGAATATTGTGTAATACAGCACTGTTGGATCCGTTTCCCTCGTGACATTGAAGGTATTTTCATGCACACTGTGAAAAGTTACAACGTTCAGTCCTATTTCTAGCTGAACTGACTCTTAATGCTATCTAAACAACACAACTGCAAGTCTGAAATTGTTTTATACAGTATGACAAAATATTGAGAAACTTACATTTTAGACACAATTGCCAAAACTGTTCCAAACAAAGCCACTGCTGACCTTCTGGTGTTCATAGCCTACCTGAACGAATCTGTTTTTGAACGAATCAGTTGGGTCAGTGATTCAAAAAAGACTCAATCATAAAGACAACTGTCACTTGTTTCGTTGAATCACAGTTTTTGAACAAATCAGATGGGTCAATAATTCAAAAGACTCACTAATAAAGATAATTGTCACTTGAGTTTTTGAACCAATCTGTTTAGTTAATGATTCAAATGACTCACTCATAGCTGTCCCTTGGTGCGTTCCTGAATGAATTGTTTGTTTGTTTGTTTTTTAACAAAGTTGAGTGAATGACTCAAATGACTCATGAAGACAGTCACTTGTCGCCACCTACTGGCGTAACAATGTAACTAGACTATTACATGAGCAATCAAACTGGAGAACCAGAAGTATTGTATAATGTGATGCTATATAGATAGATGAAAATGAAAATTCCGTCATCATTAACCCTCGTTTCATTAAAACCTGTAAGACTCTCATCTGCAGAACATCTGATGAATTTTGGTAAACAAACAGTTTGGTTACCACTGACTTCCACAATGGTCAAAAACAAAACGATTTCTCATAATATCTTCTTTTATGTAGCTAATAGAAAAAGAGGATAAAAAGTGAGCATGCAACAAAGGAAATACAGTAGCTGACTGAATTCAGAATCAGAGCAAGCTAGAACAGCTGTAAGGAAATATAGGATGATATAAAAAGACTGTAACAATTCAGTGGGTATTGATACACTGATACAGTTCAAGTATGCAACCAAACCACACATTCATCCGACTGGCTATGCAGATTTGAGAGTTGTAAATAATAAGAAGCTACTCACATCATGAAGGCTGTCCGTTCACTGCAGAGCTGTGTGTCTTTCCACTCTCCTCTGAAGTGTGTGTGAGTGTGTGTGGAAGCAGCAGCCCTTCAAATGAAGGACGTGCTCACAATAACACATATGCACACATTGAAATATCTGTTGTGTAGCACCAGAAGGCTCTTAGGCACAAAGACGAAGCCTATAGAGTAGCTTCTCCACAGATTACACACATTCCCATATGACAGTGCAATTAGTGGGACGCAGAGTGTGTGTGTGTGTGTTGGGGTAAAGTCGGCCGAAGCCAAACTACTTGTGGCCCCCAGGCATGCTTTATGCCAGCACTTTTAGGGGAAGCCCGGCAGACGCCGCCACAATGGTGAGCCTGTGCCAGTGTCACCCTGGGCCTTTGTAAGGGGCCCCCACTTCGTTTTACAGCCCGCTAATGATGCCGCGAACACGGCCATCTGTGTGCAGGGGGCCTTTTCTGAGCACACACAAATGAGCAGATAACACGAGAGAGACAGACAGATTAAGGAGGCAGTACAAAGCAAACTTGGTATGAGATGATTATATGGTTCTTTGTCAAGCTCTTTTAATTGTTTTGGCAACATTATGCAAATGACATGCAAATAAAGCGAGGATTGACTGAAGGAAATGAAATGGGATTTTTGTCATAAGGGGATTTCACACAAACACTGACTCATATTTGAAAGTGTAATTGAAATAAATCGAATGATTCAGACATTTTTTCACACAGCCTTCCTTGCGACGCAAATCTCAGACCATATGCCACATTTACGCACAATAATCATCAACAGAGATTAAAAATGTAAATTCTGTCATCATTTACTCACTCTCAAGCTGTTTCAAACCTGTATGAATTTCTTTATTCTGCTGAAGACAAAAGAAGATATTTTGAAGAATGTTGGTATAGCCATTGACTTACACAGTATTTTTTTTTTCTATACTATGGAAGTCAATGGAGACCAGAAACTATTTGGCTACCAACATTCTTCAAAATATCTTCTTTTGTGTCCAGCAGAAGAGAGAAATTCATACAGGTTTAAAACACCATAAGGGTGAATAAACGATGACAGAATTTTCATTTATGGGTGAACTATCCCTTTAAGAATCATTTTAATTCTCAGGATGAATATACTTGGGCTCTGTTCATGTGCAATGGTGGGCAAGCACACCAGGTTCAGGGGAAAGCAGGTCACAGCTGTGGTAATACACATCATGTCCTCAGTGTAAACTTGCAGACTAATAAATCTGTGCAACAAACAAACATTCCTTAATTAAAGCCATATACATTGAATATATGTTCATACTCTATGTATCAAATGTACATGATTAAGCTAGTATTTTACAAGAGTTTAAACTCTGATGGGTTTTTTAGGGTTGTTCATGGATTCAAACAGTTAGATTCAGTTATATGGTCAGAATGATATCAAACACGTTGCAAAAACAATGATCTTGATGTACAATCCTGCTGTGGAAGATACAACCTCAAGGGGGCGAAAGAGCTTAGATCAGGATCCGAATCAGAATTAGCTTTATTCGCTAATTTCTTTAAGGAAATTTGTTGTGTTTTTAGGTGCTCTTGGTACATACAAACATATGTCGCATGAGAACAGAAAGAACAATTAAATAAGACCAAAGAAAAAGAAAACAAAAAAATAATATTGATGTGATATAAATCTGGAACTGAAGATTTATGTACAGATTTGTACTTTAGTAGCTACAAACATGTTGACACTTGTTATTGCACATTTGTAATGATGAAGTAGCCATTTAGTATATTTAAAATATATTATCTTTAAATGTACTATCACTACAATTGAAATTGTAAACAAGCACTAGGCTATATGTTTTAGTCAACACATCAAAATAAATATAGTGTAGCATGACAGAAGTTTACTATTAAAACATGACTTAATAAAAGTTTGACTTTAAAGTAGTCATCAATCTGATATTATTACAAAGTGAAGCCTTACTTAAGTGTGTTAAGAGACAGTTATGAAAGTACACTTAAGTGGCCTTTTTTCCATTAATATCATATTTTCTGCAAGTGCAGTTTTATATACTTTTAAGATTTGAAGTATACTACATGTGCTCATTCACTAGGCCTACAGCTGCACTTCTTTTCACACAGGCATCTTAGACTTTCTGAAGTTTGTTTGACAGAAGAAAGAAAGTTGTGTGGATATAACTCATCAGGCTTTCGGAGAGTTGAGGAGTCAAGGATCCAACTGCATGCCTCATAATACAAAAAAGAAGGAACTTATCCAGGAAAACATAGTGAGACAAAACCTATCCAAAATGCTACAGCTCAACAGAAACTGTATGAAAACAAGTACTGAAAATGAACAAAGGAAACCGACGGCTATATGAAATGAGGATCAAAACTAGAAACAGGTGAAGATACTAAGCATTTCCAGTGCCAGTGACAGTATGAAATTTGCCTCAGTGAAATTATGTTTTCATACAAGCTTACAAATGCATGACCTTGTAGCTGGTCAAATCACAAATTGTTAAAAGGTTGATATAATTCCTAAATGATTAATCGCATACAGTGGCAATAACGATAAACAGCTTGTGTCCGTTTCTCAAAATCATTAATTGGATGCCACAAGATGGCGCCAGCGAGTTTTAGATAAACATGACTGAGTGGAATCACAACATGCACCTACAGTAGGACCTTTAATTGTAAAGTAGGCTAGAGCTAATATAAATGATTTATATAATAAAGTGTTTAATACAATGTAATATAATGTGACTTTTATTCAATCTTCAAGTCATGAGAGTTCAGCAAAGCTCCCTAGAGCTACATAAATCCATTTTTCTATAGATTCCAAGTATAGACTATCTATGCATATATCTTGTACAAATACACACTGAGGAGACAGCAAATTGTGAAATCAGGACCCAGACAGCATTCACTTCTGGACCAGATGTGGAAGCCAGCCATCATTTCTGACCTACAGTAAATATGACATGAAAACTTATGGGCCTTTTTTTTTAACCACATATGTTTTGCCCATTATAACTGGAGGGAATTATGGGTTTTGTGGCTAACATTTGGTTTATATTTGGAAAAACAGATGTCTCTTGCTTAAATCAAGCAAATAACCAATATATTTACCAATATGTTATTGAATTGCTGGTATTAACACTGATTTGAACACCTCATGTTCAAAATACCCATACCTTCTAAATATAAAAACAATATCTGCCTTTACTAGGTGTCTGTTGCAAACTACAGTGGATGTTTTTATTAAAGGACTGTTCTGAAGTTCCTTTTTGTTGTGGCCTTGAATATTTCAGCCAAATTATTATCTGAAACTGTACTTTGCTTTCACTGGAGCTAATAGCCCCTTCAAAACTAGTCCCGCTCACTACAGTAGATCATTCTAACACTGTAATTACCCTGGTACAGGAAGAGATGCTCTGACAGCCGTGTGTGTGTGCGAGCAGTGCCTGATGGGATATTTAATCACCCGAAGAGGAACAGCAGTACATTGCCCACATGCTCGTGGCATTTCCAGACCCACCCAAGCAATAAAAAAATATGAAGGTCAGAGCTGCTTCGTTGGTTTTTAGCAGCTGGACTCCATCTGTTGATGTAAATGAACTATAAAATAACGGACTGTACGTTGACAGCAAGGTCACTTAGCAAAAATCTTGGTTGCACTTTATTTTACAATACGTGCACTTACAGTGTATTTACAGTGTACTTAACTTATAAAGTACTGGTAATATAAGGTAACTACATGGGGTAGGGATAGGTTTACAGGTAGGTTCAGGGTTAGTACCAGTTATTACCTAGGTATTGTAATTACTATAAAATGTACATAGTATGAGTAACAGGACTGTAAAATAAAGTGCTACCCAAATCTTGACAGCACAAGTTCACTATTAAGTACAAATTAATTCCGCAATACCAATATATAAACATAAACTCAATAAATATAGTATTATATAAACTATAGATCCTATTAAATATTTGCACACTACCTCAAACATTTGGGGTTAGTAAGAGTCTCTTATTCTCACCAAGGCTGTATTTATTTGCTTAAAAAATAAAGTAAAAACTGTAATATTACTACAATTTAATATATTTAAATTTTCATTTCTTAATGTTGTCAAAGCTGAATTTTCAGCATCATTACGCCAGTCTTCAGTGTCACATGATCCTTCAGAAATCATTCTAAAATGTTGATTTGCTGCTCAAGGAATATTTCTTATTATTATCAATGTTGAAAATAGTTGTGCCATTTAATATTTTTGTGGAAAGCGTGATGCAGTTTTAGGCTTCTTTCATGAGTAGAAAGTTCAAATGAATTCCTTAGAATTTATTTGAAATATAAATCTTTTTTATTAGATTATAATTGTCTTTACTGTCACTTTTGATAAATTTAATGCATCTGTTCTAAATAATAGTATTTTAGTTACGAAATCAGATTTTCAAGTAACTAGTAAAGTAATGCATTACTTGCTATTGTTGCGAGGCGCTGCAGTGAACACACTGTAAAAAAAAAAAAAAAAAAAGTTGAGCCAACTTAAAATTTTAAGGCAACCAGCTTCAGCAGATTTTTGAGTTTTCTCAACGTGTTGTTTTAAGTTTATACAACAAAAAGTTGAGAATCTCCTACAAAAATAAGTTGAGAGAACTCAAAAATCTGCTGAAGCTGGTTGCCTTAAAATTTTAAGTTGGCTCAACTTTTTTTTTTTTTTTACAGTGCAGAGAGCACATGGAAGGGAGAGGATTTTTTCCACATGTATTAATTTATTTGGAATGCAAGAAGAACACGAAAATACAGTTTGACAAGCCATGTTATTTTTAATTTGTGTAAGGAAATAAAAGTCGACTTGGAACCCTCAACTAGGAGTTATGCAATACCAGGTCTAGCAAAACTTCTTGCAACCCTTCATTTTTTGGCCTTCGGTTCTTTTCAGTGCACTGTGGATTCTTTATTTGCGCTGCGCTTGGTATATTGCGTTGGTCGATATGTAAATGAGATGTTGCGTCTGTGTTCTTTAATTTGCGCGTTGTTAGTAAATCACCGGCAGAAATTTCCACGCCCATCGGTGCTGTTTTGGAATTGTGCTCTCGCGCTAATTTGCCCTGTTTAGTAAAACTGGCCCTTGGTTTGAAAGGGCCTTTACGGTTGCCAAAAATATAACTTGGGTTTTTTGTTATTAAAAAAAGCAAGCCCAGCCCAGGTGACAAAAAAGTAACATAATGCATTACTCTTTGTAAAGAGTAAGTAATGCAATTAATTAATTAGTTACTTTTTTATGGAGTAATGCAGTCTTGTGATGCATTACTTTTACAAGTAACTTTCCCCAATGCTGTAGGTATTAGGTAGGGTTAAGCGAATTATGGTCATGCAGAATAAGGCGTTAATATGTGCTTTATAAGTACTAATAAACAGCTAAAATGCTAGTAATATGCTAGTTAATAGTGAATAGTGTTCCCTAATCTAAAGCGCTTCCTGAATGGTTTTTATTGATGTCTATTTGCACTGTGTAGTTATTTGAACCTTCTTGATTTTTTTTTTAGATGTTTTAGAGTGCCATGGTGTGGTAGGCCGTGTTCAATGTCAGTGAGTAGGGGGCGTCAGTGAGTAAACACACAGCAGGGTCATGAGGTAGTGCTGTTTCTTCACCACAGCACATAGTTTGACTCACTTCCCTCACGGCCCCACCCTAGAGCTCCTGTGCTGAAGTTTGACACAGACCCCTCCACCGTTACAAGTGTTAGGACAGGACAATCTGTTCACATTCCCACAGTCTGCTGGACTTTGACTGCTGGTTTTCTGTCCATATCCACACATAGCAGAGAAGATCACTTCAGGTAAGAAGCTCTTCACAGTGTCGGAGTTTGTCTCCTACACGCTTTCTGCTTCTCTTGCGTAATGGCTCTGCAAGCTTGTGTACAGCTCGTAAGGCTGAAACTTTTTCTGAGTTTTTGTTTTCTTGGAATTCTTTAAATTCTTTCCTCCTCAACAGACCTTCTCGATTTTATTCAGCTGACTAAATTCTTGGCATTTATAGAGAAGCAACAAGTTAAATCTTCCCTTTCACAGTTACAAACTACTACTAATTTTCTAATCTGGAATCAGGAATGTGACTAGTTTAGTCTTGTGTTCTAGTAGAATAAGTGGACTCATTCAGACCAAAAATCATTCAGTCTGATAAGGAGACTTTGGAACATTTTGACCAAGATTTTCAGTTTAGTCTTATTCTACACTGTTAAAAATAAAGGTTCTGTGAAAGGGGATTTTCATAGTGATATCATAGAAGAACTAAATTTGAACTAGGATGTTTTAAATCATCTAAAGGCCATTTTTTCCCCACTATAAAGAACATTTTGTTGAATGGAAAGTTTCCATGCATGTTAAAGGTCATGTAACAATTGATGCCAATAAAGAAGCTTTATTTTTTGAAGTGTGTGAGATTTTGTAAAATAGTGCCATTTTTTGGTTAGTGTTTGTGAAAGAAAGAGTTTGAGTTCATGGCTATGCTAAATTTCCTGGGCAAGCTTGAAGACATATAGCATAGTGTCATATAGTCCATGTAGAAATGAGACTAATACAGCATGGTGGATTTGTAGGCATGAATGAAGCTCAAGAATTCTGATATCACAGGAAATGTGAAGTAAATTTAATCGGACCACTTCCTAAAACAATTTCACAGTATTATCATACTGTCTAACATCCTTAAGTCTAGCTATGAACCTATCTGTCAAACTTTTCATGACCTTCTGTGGCAGTGTCAGAGAAGCACGTGTTTGCGACAGAATAAGGGAAATGGCCATAAGAATTCGGAACAGTCTTGTGTAGTACAGAACGTTATCAGCATGTGTGGCTGTGTGTCGAGTCATATCATTTCCTCACATATCCTTGACAACCCAACATGTTTGGAGTCAGGGGCCGGAGTTAGTGTTTAGACTGGAGACAGCAGAACTATGCAGGAATGTCTCGATTACAACCAACCATCCCTTTTATGGACAAAATCAATGAGACATTTCCCAGCAATTACAGCATGATTCACTGTCAAAAGTATTGGCGTAAATTAAAATTTACAATCCAGAACCCACACTAGGTCAAAAAACTAAAAACAAAGCAACTGATTCTTTTTGTTTTGTTTTGTTTTTTCTCAGTCTCAATGCAGATTCTGGACAAAACTAAACTGATTCCTGTTTTGATTTGGTTTTTGTTTTGTTGGGTCTCAGTCTTAATGCAGATTCTGGATAAAATAAAACAGATTTCTGATTATGGACAAAACAAAAAAACAAAACAACAGATTCCCATTTTGCTTTGTGTCTCAGTCTCAACGCAACAACTGATTTCTGTTTGTTTTATGGCCTTAATGCAGGTTATGGACAAAACAAATCAAAAACAAACAAACAAAAACACAAAACAAATGATTCCTTTTTTATTTTGTTCTGTGTCTTAGTCTTAATACAGGACTAAACAAAAAAACAAAACAATTGATTCCTGTTTTGTTTTGTCTCAGTCTCAGTGCAGATTCTGGACAAAACAAATTTGATTGCTTTTTTGTTTTTGTTTTGTGTCTCAGTCTTAATGCAACAACTGATTTCTGTTTTGTTTTATGGCCTTAATGCAGGTTAAGGATGAAACAAAAAACACAAAATAAATGTGACCGAGGTCCACAAGGGACAGTTTTTTTAAATTTGAGATTTATATATCATCCGAAAGCTGAATGAATGAGCTTTACATTGATGTATGGTTTGTTAGGATAGGACAATATTTGGCCGAGATACAACTATTTGAAAATCTGAAATCTGAGGGTGCAAAAGAAAATTGCCTTTGTGCAAATGACGTTCTAGCAATGCATATTACTAATCAAAAATTAAGTTTTGATATATTTACGGTAGGAAATTTACAAAATATCTTCATGGAACATGATCTTTACTTTATATCCTAATGATATCTGGCATAAAAGAAAAATCAATAATTTTGACCCATACAATGTATTTTTGGCTATAAAAATATACCTGTGCTACTTAAGACTGGTTTTGTGCTCCAGGGTCACAAATAATTTCTGTTTTGTTTTGTTGTGTCTGAGTCTCAATGCAGATTCTGGACACAACAAAACAACTGATTTCTGTTTTGTTTTGTGGCCTTAATGCAGGTTATGGACAAAACAAAACAAAACAAAAAACCAACAAGCATAAACAAAACATATAATTCCTGTTTTGTTTTGTTTTGTTTTGCGTCTCAGTCTCAATACAGGTTATGGACAAAAAAAAAAAAAGATTCCCATTTTGTTTTGTTTTGTGTCTCAGTGTCAATGCAACAACTGATTTCTGTTTTGTTTTGTGGTCCTTAATGGAGTTTAAGGACAAAACAAAAAGCACAGACACAAAAAAAAAACTTCCTGTTTTGTTTGTTTTGTTTTGTTCTGTCTCAGTCTCAATGCAGATTCTGGACGCAATAAAACAACTGATTTCTGTTTTGTTTTTGTTTTGTTTTGTGTCGTGGACTTAATGAAGGCTATAGACAAGACAAAAAACATAACAACTGATTCTTGTTTTGTTTTGTGCCGCAGTGTGGGTTCTGAATTGTAAAAATCTCACCATGTATTTAAGGTCAGATTAAATTAATTCCGGCTGACCGGAGATACATTGCAATGTTAGTCTAGTGCAGCCATGGGCGTAAATTTCATTTTACAGTAGGGGGGGACAATAAACATAAAATTTCTCACGAGCAATTTTTGAAGGGGGACACTAATAATACAGTCAAATTGTACTTTTAAAGATATGTCAACACAGTGGAAAACTTTGCTTCTATCATTACTGTAGCATGGAAACTGC
>JAFVLL020019918.1:41712-81287 GCA_021397915.2 Tor tambroides
AGACGCTGCGCAGCGCAAATCCGTGAATGAATGTTCCGAAGTGAAGTAAACTTCAACGGATTTCCCCTGCTCAGGTAGTAGGGAGCAATGAACACGGTGTAGGGATCATAATATCAATAGGAACACAGTTCACGCACGTAGCTCTCTTCTAACGAACTGGTTACCTGAATCAGGTGTGTTAACTAAGAGAGACATGCAAAATATGCAGAGCGGGAGGGGCGAGGGCTGGAATTGGGAACCGCTGGTCTAGTGAAGCGGGAGGCATATTTAGAAAAGGGAACTCATAAACTTGCCAAGCAGTGAAGTTCAAGTTGTACTTTGGAATCACAACAAGTATGTGCTTTTGAAAGTCCAAATGTGCTTTTATGTCAGAACCGCCTCGTTTCAGATTTCAGACATGCATGCTTTAATAATCTCAATGCCTTTTTTGGTATTGCATTTCTCTTGTGGTATGTCATCACTTTTATGTAAAGTTCTCTTGTTTTTCTTTGCTGAAGATTAGCTACAGTATAATTGCATGTACTCATATAGTATTTACAGAGCTTCAGGGCTTCTCAATGACTACACTTACACTGTTTAGACTGTTACACTGTTTCCTAATTTACTACACACATTTTCTGGATTTGAGTCTTTATGGTTTTTATTGTGGGAATCATTAGGATGACCCCAAAAATGAAGGAATGAATGATGGGTTAGTAGGTCATTTCAGGTCAGGTGTGTTTGTGTTACAGGATGCCTCTTGGGGGTGGAAACAAATGTGGCTGCTGCCAGAAAACAGTGTATTTTGCAGAGGAAGTGCAGTGTGAAGGGCGGAGCTTCCACAGATCCTGTTTCCTGTGCAGTAAGTCCTGTTCATTTTCCTGTGCTGTCCAGTGTCATAAGTCCACACAGTATCAATAGGTCAGCTGGTTTAACAAAGTTTACCACACGCAGACTCTTTTTGACGAATAAGGATTAATATATAATTTATCTGTTAATAATTTTTCCTCTTTTGTACGGGCACAACACTTTTTCTTACATTTAAAAAGTAGATTTAGTAGGTTTTTTTTTTTCCTAGATTGTTCTCTGGCGCTCTCTTCTGGTTGTTTCTATAAATCACTTATGAAATATAATATTACCCTGCTTTGGGCTCTCAAAGGCTCTGCATTCCAGACAGACTGTCTGCAGGAAAAAAAAAAAAAATCAAAGTACCTTTAATAAAAAATTAAACACAGAACTCTGCCTACGTGTTCCTCTAGACAGACAAGACTTTATGATCATAAAATGCAAAATACTAGCACAGTGGAGTATATTGATATAGCAATAATATTTCTAATATTAAGCTATGAAAAATATACTTTCTCATCTAAATAATGTATATCTTTCATACAACGATATATTATGATATCCTCCACTCGCCACACTTGCAGATATCTATACTGGCTAAAGCAATAGGTTTGCTTTGATAACCAGGCTAATGTGATTGTTTTTGAAAAGCTGAAGGTCACTGCAGAAAACTTTTATCTGTGTAGCTTGTCATATTCACTCATCCTTCTCATTTCAGTGGTGTGCAAGAAAAATCTAGACAGCACTACTGTAGCTGTCCATGAGAATGAGATCTACTGCAAGGCCTGTTACGGTAAAAAATATGGGCCCAAAGGTTACGGCTACGGCGCTGGAGCAGGAACTCTGAGCATGGACAAAGGAGAGTCACTGGGAATTAAACATGTGGAGTAAGAATACACTTAATTTGCATTTTGATTCTTAAAAATTGCTTCAGATTTCATTCTTTTAGCATCTAGGCCTATTTTAGCCAAGAGCGGCACGGTATGGAAAAGAGCAGCGTGAACATTCTTTGAAACTACTTTTTTTGTATTCCACAGGAGAAAATCTTGGAACAGGTTTTAATGATCACAGTATATAAATTTGTATAAAGATTTGTTGCCATGAATCTAGCAAATTGTGGCCAATCTGGTGACTGTTCAGCATCTGACTCTTGTGTTGTGTGTCTTCTGATTGCAGGCCTCAAGAACACCAGCCAACCAATAACCCCAACACATCCAAGTTTGCTCAAAAGTTTGGCGGCTCTGATGTTTGTCCACGGTGTAGCAAGTCCGTCTACGCTGCTGAAAAAGTCATAGGGGCAGGAAATGTAAGCCAAAAGCAGAAATGACAGGAGGAAATGCTGTCATGACACACCAAAATTAACTAAGCCACCAGTTATGGTTTTGTAAGCTCTGGACATGGTCTTCATTGAGCGGCTGTGGTCTTCTTCTCTGCAGGCATGGCACAGGGGGTGTTTCCGATGTGCAAAGTGCGGCAAGGGGCTGGAATCTACAACTTTAGCCGACAAGGATGGAGAAATCTATTGCAAAGGCAGAGTATCCAATGTTATCTTCTCTAGTGATTCATGCAAAGCAACCACCTAGAAACCACCCAGAACCATATAATGAACTAAAAACACTCAGAACATGTTAGAAATGACAAAGCAGCTAGGGCTGGGTTGACAATACTGATTAATTGATTTAAATCAGTCTTCATTTTCACGATCTGATATCGAATCCAAAATCCCAAGATTGATGTTTGAGTCTATGCTATGCTTTTTCTGCTGATGCATGAAGAAAACTTCGCTTAACATCACTTGTAGTGATCCCATCCAATAATCTCAATAAGCTTTGTGAGATGTTACTTTGTATATGAAACAAGTCTCTGCTTTAAAAAAATCTGTTCAGTTTTTATCACATATGGTTAAAAATTGTAAGGGTTTTAATGTAGACTAATGGAATATGGCCCAGAAAAACACACTACTGGACAGAGTGCCCAGGTGAGGAAAAAAAAGTGCTCTATTTTCACGCACTAATTTTGTACTTAATATACTAAAAATTATTCTTTAGTACTCCTTAAGATAAATTTAAGATCATCTAAGTGTACTCAACTGTGCTATTTTGGGACACCATGAATATGAACTAAAATGTCCTTTTAACATAACATCTTTGTATTTAAAAAATGTATTGTTACCGCTTGTAGTACACTTGAGTGTACTAGTGTATGAAAAATGGGTTCAAGTGTACTACAAGTGGTAACTAAATACATTTTTTAAATACAAAGATATTATGTTAAAAGGACATTTTAGTTCATATTCATGGTGTCCCAAAATAGCACAGTTGCGTACACTTAGATGATCTTAAATTTATCTTAAGAAGTACTAAAGATTTTTTTTTTTTTTTTACTATATTAAGTACAAAATTAATAGAGCACTTTAAGTACATTATGGAAGTGCACTTTTTTTCACCTGGGTTGCCAGGTCTGTGACCCTATCCAAATATCAAAGCTCAACATAATGCCACTCTTATACCTAAAATACATATTTTACAGTCACTTTTATGCGTTTTACACAATTTCACCTGAAAAACTCTAGCACTAATCATAAACAGTCAGTTTTTTTTTTTTAAAAGCCCCTCTCTTACAAATTCATAATCTAGCTGTTTTATCATTAGAATGTAATTTGAATGTAAAATTTCAATACACACATTTCAGTCAATTACAATTTATGCAATATGTCAAATCTTTAAACTGCGGGAAGAAAAAAAAATCCACGGCAGCAAATTACAAGCAGCACAGTTCCGCAGAAAAACCATGAACTTGGCAACCCTGCTACTGGAAACAATTAGGTAATGGTTTTAATGGTTAACAGCTGATGGTTTGCAATGTTCCCACAACAAATGTTTTATTAGAAGGTTTTTTTTTTAGCGGGTAGTGTTTTAACCACAGAAAGGCATCAATAAAACAGCTTGTAAATTAACAATATGGCATGTAACGTTATATTTACCCAAGGAAAGCCATCCAATGTACATAACTTGACAATTAACTCTAGAGAGGAGCATTTTGTTAAATGCTCTGTATTACATACTGAATTTTTTTTTTTTACTTTGAAAAGCCACCATTTAACTGTGTATATTTCAACAACGAAGTGGAGTTTCTCTAGAAAAAGTCACATGTACTTTACATAATATGTATCCAAACGAATTGAATCGACTCAAATCAACAGCTTGTGAATTGGAACTGAAATCTGTCAATCCTAACAGCAATGGCGTGGAAACCACCTAAAATCATTGTGGCGAGATTACACACCGAACACCACTCACATTTTCTTCATAATTTGTAAAATTCTTTACCATGGTGCCATATTAACTTCATTTTGTGCTCTACACAGGTTGTTATGCCAAAAACTTTGGACCAAAGGGCTTTGGATACGGTCAAGGCGCTGGAGCGCTGTCACACGCTCAATAGATCAGCATGACACAACTTACCCCATATTCCCCCCAATCATAAGCATCTATAGAAGCACCTAAACACCTACTGTGCGTGTGCGAGTAAGTGCATGTCAGTGTCTTCAAAAAGAAACCGGTGTCAGTCAAGAAAGAAACCAGAGTCCAGATGCTTCTGTCTAAATCTTACACGCGACACATTCCACATTTCAGCACATTCCACAAGACACCATGCCATTGTCTTAAACCCATAAACATCTCTTCTTAACTCATGAACACTGCCAAATGCTCGGAAGAACGTCAAGTATGTAAACTAAACATTGGATTAAGACTTAATCTGCTCACCTAAGGTGATCACTTGAGTTTGTGGAACCTGAGCTGTGCTGTTATGTCAGTATTCCTCTGCTTTAGATGTACTGTCTGTTCTCTAATGGATACTAATGCATACTAGTTTACCACATGCTTGTTTGAGCTTTAATCCCTGTAAGGAATGTTTTCTTCAGCATGAATGAGTCACAAGCACTTCCTGGCTTAAGATGCACTAAATTCATGTCACTATCAATGGAAAAATATCCCACATATGCATTCTGCATGTACTTTTAAGAATATGTTATAGAAGTAAATGTACAAATATGCACAATTTTGGTGTCTCTTTTTTTTTATTTGTCCGTTAAACTGAATAGTTGGTGAATGTAAATGTTTGAGAGGTTTTATGTATGTGACATGAATGTGCCTTGCAAGTGTGCATTGCTAGTTTCAGTATAAAATTCTAGTAGAAGGTATTTCTTAAAAATTATTCTTGATATCACACCTATAGCCCACATCCCGTCCGGTAGCTTTTTGTAGAAAAGCATATTTTACAGATCAATGTCTAAGACACATTCATTCTGACATTTTAATAAATTCAGATTATTTAGTTGTTATTTATAGTGTCACACACTGATTTTATTAGATTTTTTTCATTGGATGATGTACACTACCATTAAAACGTTTTGGGTTTGAAAGCTTTTTAAAATATTGTTAAATAAGTGTCTTCTGCTCAGCAAGGCTGCATTTATTTGATCAAAAATGCAGTAAAAAAGGAATACTGTGAAATATTACAATTTAACAATTTTCTATGTGAATATATTTTAAAATGTAATTTATTCCTGTGATCAAAGCTGAATTTTCAGCATCATTACTCCAGTCTTCAGTGTCACATGATCCTTCAGAAATCATTCTAATATTCTAAGAAACATTTCTTATCAGTGTTTAAAATGGTTGTGCTGCTTATATTTTGTGAAAATGATGCTACTTTTTCAGTAGTCTGATAAATAGAAATGAATTTCAAAAGAACGACACTTATTTGATATAGAAATATTTTTCAGTGTCTTTAGATCAATTTAATGCATCCTAGATGTATTCATTCCTGACCTCAAATCTTTGAACCATAGTGTACATTGTATCACACATATCTAAACCACATATAACCTATTGTTTCATATATACCATTTATAAATACCATTTATGAGGACTTGTTTTTATTTAAACTTTCTGTATTAACTTGACCAAACATTCCCCAATCAATCAACTGGTCAAATGAATTATTCATATAAAACTCTTATTGTCTACTGATGTGAATGGTCATTTTTAAAGTGATTATACTCAACATAACATAACTACAGTCCTTTCAGATAAGCTCAGTGAAGTGCTAAGTTCATGACCTAATCATTTTACAATTTTAGAAATGTTCAGAACTCTGAGTTACTCTCTTATTGAGTTTCATTGTGACTGAAAGATGAACACTTTCAGTCAGACGGCTTCCTTTTGGGAAGTACCTGATAATCCTTTAAAAAGTCGTAAACCATTCATTTACGAGAACATTGAGCTCTGATGAGTGCGTACAGATTGTTACTCTGATTACTGCCGTATTTATACAATGCACTGTATATTTTATGGTAAAAAAAAAAAAAAACACACTCTCAGGCACCCATACATGGCACATCACATATAAAGTTATAATTTTTGTTAACCAAAGGGAGTTTTATGTTACATTTTATGATGTTTTGTGCATTTATTGCATTATTGTTGTCTTGTGTTATCCTGTTGTGCTCTGTGTAAATATAAGCATTGTTCCTGGATTTGCCGATTTCAGTGAACATCATGTGGCCTGTTTAGCCACATTTATTATTTTTAATTATATTTATTTATTATTACATTCAGGATAGTTGACTCAGTTTGCAGAAATTGTACTCACCCTCTGGCCATCCGTTCTATTTCTTCATCAGAACAGATTTGGAGAAATGTAGCATTATATCACTTGCTCACCGGTGGATCCTCTGCAGTGAATGGGTGCCGTCAGAATGATTCAGTTCAATTCAAGTTTATTTGTATAGCGCTTTTCATGATACAAATCATTGCAAAGCAGCTTAACAGAAAATTTAAGTTTCTACATTATATTTTGGAGTAGGTTTTATTTATTTATTTTCGTTTATTTAGATGAGATTCCAAACAGCTGATAAAAACATCACAAGTAATAATTCACAAGTAATCCACACCACTCCAATCCATCAGTTATTGTTTAGTGAAGTGAAAAGCTGCATGTTTGTAGTAAACAAGTTCATCATTAAGCCATTTTACCTTTAAACCATTGCTTCTGATCTGTGCATATTTCTCTTCCAATTCAGACGAGAAGGTTTTCCACTGAAGAAAGCAATAGAAGGCTCTTATTTTAGCCTTAAGTTTGAAGGTAAAAACATCCTAATGATGGATTTGTTTATTACATACATGTGGCTTTTTGCTTGAAACTCTCATTCTGACGGCACCCATTCACTGCAGAGGATCCATTGGTGAGCAAGTGATGGAATGATAAATTTCTCCAAATGTTCCCATGAAGAAACAAACTCTATATCTTGGATGGCCTGAGGCTGAGTACATTTTCAGCACATTTTCATCTTTGGGTGAACTATTCCAAGCAGATTCGAGTTGTTTTTATATTTAACAAAATTACAATTTCATAACAAATTGAACAGGATATGTTCTTACAGTTTAGGTCATCATAGAAGATATTAAAATGATACAAACTGTTCAAATGAGCTTCTGATGCAGTTACGCCCCACTGCAGTACACCTGCTTGGTTAAACTTTTCACCTGATACAGGAAAGTGAAATTAATGACTGGGATATGATCAATCTGCCAAGCATTACAAACAAAATTCACAGTGCTGTGTGGGAGTAACGTTGTTCATACAAGCTGTCTGCATGTAATGACTGTTGAACTGGGGGAAGGAAAAGAGCCCCTGCCAAATCTAGCATTAACATGAACCACCTACACACATTCCATCTGTGAAAGACAGACAGGCAAATATTTACAAATCATACAGCCATTAATACAGGTTTCAAAATCCTTAAAATCCTATTGTAGGCGTGCATTATATTTGTAGCAAATAGGGATGAATGTTCAACACAATTCAAGTACATCTTTGTATTTTCTTAGAGCAGATGACCTAAATGTTTTTATTTAATGTGTGAAACACACAGCCTGGACCTTCCAAATTAAGTTTCGAATGCTAAGAAGAGGTAAAGATTGTCCTCTAGTGGACAAAATGCAAAATAATGTCCTGCAATATCTCAGCTATGAAAAGAGCGCCTATTTCTCACGACCAACCGTGACTTTCAAAGATGTTCATCATTCCATTTCAGTTGTATCAATGAGGACAACACTATCAGATGAGCTTCACTTCCTGCTGTTCTCGAGAGTTTGAGACAGAAGAAAGACCTCTTTTTCATTTGAACGGAGTAAAACTTTTTAGGTTTTTTCAGTAAATTCGCAATTGATTAATTTGATCAGTCATTCAACAACAAAACACCAAATAATAAACAAAGTGACAACATGTCATACTTTTTTTTGGATGTTTACTCATAGGCTACTTTGCATATTTGCTGGCATGCATAGTATGTATGACACGCATTTGATTATTTTACTGTGGAAATATAGTCCATAGGCAAAATACTGAAATGATTTAGGTTGTCCTTATGATTGTGGTTTGATTTTGATCAAAAGTGTATTGGTATGTGCACGGTATTTACATAATTTATAGTAGTAATGTTTTGTTTGCTGATGTAAATGTGTACAATGTACGTAGGTGATTTTTAAAATTTATCTTTTTTTTTTTTTTTTGTTTCTAAACTCTGATTAAAAGTTTATTCTGTACATAATTGACATGCACTATAATTATGTATTGAGGGGCTTTGTTGTTGTTTGTTTGTTTTGGTTTGGCTTGTATAACTTGGGGTTGGGGGTAGGATGGGGGAAAAGTTGTTTCTATTTTCCTGTATCTTTATCCTTTTGTTATTATAAAAGTTCAATAAACAGATTAAGCAAAATAATAATAATAATAATAATAATAATAATACACTCTTAAAAATAATGGTGCTTCAAAAGGTTCTTCAAGCGATGCCATAGAAGAACCATTTTTGGTTCCACAAAGAACCATTCAGTCAAAGGTTCTTTAAAGAACCATCTCTTTCTTACCTTTTTATAATCTGAAGAACATTCTTTTGCCAAAAAGAACCTTTTGTGAAACAGAAAGGTTCTTTAGATGTTAAAGGTTCTTTATGGAACCATTTAGACAAAAAGCTTCTTCTATGGCATTGTGAAGCACCTTTATTTTTAAGAGTGTACTTCAATTATTTGGGAAGGCACATTTTTTAAGTGAGGTATAAACATAGCACAGTGCATGCCAGCACCAAAAAACAAGCCACAAATCTCCACCGGCCAAAGATTGTGTCCATTCAATGATTCGTGAGTTATTAAATAGAAATGGTTTGAAGTAGTATGTTTGAAGAGTAAATATTCACCCTAACCTATATTGTTTACTATTTATTTATTTATGTTTAATTTAATTTCATTCTACAATTTTCTGTTCCATACTGTAATTTTTCAACAGAACCCATATTTTTAAATGTTCTGAAATTATGTCCTGAAATTACATGTTTTGAAATGTTTGGAAATCTTGTTTTTAGTAGAATTCTAGGAATAATAATAATAAAAAAGATTCTTTTTCATATTGTACGGAGACTATAATTTTTTTTTTTTATCATCAAAACATTATTACCAGTTTTCTAAAAGATCTAGTTTTAATTTGTGTTTTGTAAAAATATTAACACGATCTTCTAAATTATGACATGAATTCTGTAATCAACTTTTTGACCGAGAGATTAATAACAGCAGTCAGACGTTAAGCGTCCCGTCAAAGTGACTCACCAGAATAAAAGAAAGGCCCTTGAACAAAAAGCCGTCTGAAGTAAAGATGTCATGACATGAATGGACGCACAAGCTCATGTTTATCAGGAAGCAGCAGCAGCATTCCAGAGTGCAGTTAAAGTAGGACTAATCCCCATGACGTCACGACGGGGTGGGGGGGGAGAGCCTTCAGAAACACGAGAAGAGTCGCTTTCAGAGGAGCAAGTACCAACATGCCCAGATTACGGGACTTCCAAGTAGATTGTAACAATATATAAAAGTCGGAAATCGATCTTTAGCCACAGAGGAGTCTGTCGGCAATGCAGCGACGATGCGTTAGAAACAGGAACGGACTCTTTAGGGGAATTATTTTCAGCAGAAACCTTTAAAGTAGAGCCAAACGAAATAAATGAAGGCGTTTTATACTGTATGTAGTGGGCGCACAGCGGTTATGCGCGTTTGCGTGCAATGTTCGGTCGTTAACGCTACGCGAAAACAGCAGCGAACGCTTCGCCGATTCTAATGAACGATTGTTTTTGGTTTCACACCGACCTTCACTCAGAATGAACCAGTGCAAAGTCATGAAGGATGGCTATCTGGAGAAGAGGAGCAATGGACTTCTGCAGCTGTGGAAGAAGAAGCGTTGCGTTCTGACAGAGGACGGACTCCGGCTGTACGACTGTAAAGGCGAGAGCAATAAAGAGATGCGCTTCGAGGAGATGACCACGCTGGACTGTGTGGAGTATAAACGGGGTCTGGTGTACTTCACCATCGTGATGAACGGCGGGAAGGAGACTGACTTCAGGTGCCAGCAGGAGGGAACGGCGTGGAACGCGGAGATCGCGCTCGCGCTGGTGCGCTTCAAAAACCGCGTCGCCGTTCAGACCGGCAGGAACAGACATTTGTCACATCTGGGCAGCTGCGGGGAGGGAGACGTCGAGCTTTGAGGGTAAAGACCACTGATTTTGATGCTGATCAGCGTCTGGTTGTGTGTTCATAGTATGGAGAAGCGTTCACGCGTTCTCAGGAGTCAATTATCCTGAATAACATCTGCTATTCATTTACTGGATTGAGCTCTATGAAAGACCGCTCTTGTCCGGTCTGACACACAGAAAATCATGACTAAATATTCCTTTATAGTCTTGAGAAGCTTTACTTAAAGGTTTTGCATGAAATAGCTGCCTGAGTCTCAAAAAAGATCAGAATTTCCAGTTCTCAATTGGAATTTTTATGATAATTTGGATCATATTGGGAATTAGCTTAAAATTGCAACATGTCACAAACAAAAGCTGGATATTTTAATGCGCATATCCAATAGGAAAACTACTTACTGAATATTAAGAACATTTTAAAGCTCCAATAGCTCCCAAAGCGATTGCTCCTTATTTGCAAGCCATTAATTCAATTCAAAAGGGTTTCCAAAGCACGCTATTGATAAATATATATCATTCTGTTGGATTTTTCATGTTATTCAATAGGATGTTTTAAAATTATTATTTGATCCCATTAGAGTTCCAGATTTTATTAGAAAATCGAAAAGACATTTTGTACCCATTCTTTAAGGGTTTAAAGGCATTCATGCTTGACCAGCTCCCATGCATAAAGCAAAAGCAATTGAATAATGCTGAATGAAATGTGGAATCAGACCAGATATTAGATTTTCATTGCTAGAAAAATAATTTGCTATCACGCATTACAAATACACACAATTTGGATTGCCAGAATTTGATTTTACGCCATTTGTGCATGGAAAAATATGAATAAAAAACCTCCAAGATTGATTTTACTGGATCTGTAATTCCTTCCACATCACATAAGTCATTAAATGCTCCACTAATGCAGTATAACTGTTGCATCCCCCAGATTTCCCAACCTAGACACAGGACTGGATCCAAAAGGGAAAGAATCTGTGGACAAGTGAAGGCAGAAGCCCAGTGTTAAGAAAACACCTGATGAAAAACACAGAGAACTTCAAAACTCATATATTTCTTTTCTTTTATGCTTCCACCATTTTTCAAAGTGACACCTTTTGGCGTGCTCACAGACACAGCGGATGGATTTGTACATGTGGGTGTTAGGCCATGGATGTTTTGTACACAGTGGAGTTTTTCCATGCATTTTTATTGCAGAAGTCAACGGCAACAGAGACCCAGTGGATTGCTCTTCACCATAATTCAATGCTAATTTCACTCCTCACAATGCCAGAGTGGATTTTGGCATGGACTTTACACTTTTTAAGAGACATATTTACCTCATGCTAAATGGAGGACTCGCACTCAGTATTATAAGTGAAAGCATGATGCTGCTTTAGGAGGCATTAACCATAGATGAAGTATGACTCACAGCTGCACTGTTTAACATTTCATAAGTATTTGAACAGCGAAATCTGGATTCGTTCACTTGTAAAGGTTTTCAACCGCACGCAAAGCACGGCAGGAAGACCAGACTGCTGTTCCTTGGAATGTATCCCGACTGGACGGAAAACTTGATGGATGTGTTTTTATTTTGTTTTCCATTGGAGCAATGCTGTTGTTATTACAGTTTTCTCCATATTCTGCCGAGCGGGTGCCAAAGTTAAAAAAAAAATCGTCTGCATTGTGATGGTTAAAAAAGATTATAGAGGAAATGCGTTCTGCACAAAGCTCATTATGTCATTAGGCATCACACATTGTCCAAATAAAAAGAATGATTTTGTGACTTTGTAAGACATATGTGAATCTCTCTTAATTAGTTTCCCGAGGCCCGAGGCAACAGCGGGATGTTTAATGCTAATTAGCAGCAGTGTTTTAGCTCTCAGTCGCTTTCTCGACTCTCAACCTCAAGTGTCTCTGCGGCACATGCCCGGACAATGGTCTCACTGACTAATAATGTCCCGCCTTGCCTTCTTTCCCCAGCTGTCAGTTTCACAGCGAGGCCATCAAAGAAGTTGTCAAACAGGGCTTTTTCGTCAAGATGAATATGTTTTGCTATTGTGCAGTAATCTGTGGAAGTCAAGTGTTGCACTGCTGCATTAACAAACTGAGGCATGAAGGGAAGTGGAGTATTAATCTGAAACATGCCATAACTGGTGTGTTATCTTAATAAATCTCAAAATTAAGTGACAGAGTGTGAAAGATCCGTTCAAAGTCACTGAGAATCTGATGAAATCCTTACATGTGGTTCTTAACTGAGGGGTCACGACCCAATAATGAAGTGCGGGTCAGATCTGATCGTGAAGAGCAGGGAAAAACAATGTTAAATGCAAACAACTGATTGCTCGGAATGGTTATATTAGTTCAGTCTGACGCACAAAGAGCATTGATAAATCACTACACATAAAGTAGATACTATCCATCAGTCATTGCACATCAGTTCCAGTACAATATAAGCTTTGACTGAAGTAAAAAAAAAGAGTCAGGGTCCAATATGTTTATGTGGTTTATGTGGTTGTTGCAGCCATTACCAATGTTATTATGGTGGCCATGAGAGACATAACAGTTAAAAAGACATACAATATAAATGAACTATGTTTCATATTATACATAGCAAGATATATATATATATATATATATCAACAAATATAGAGGTTTTGAGAATGACAAATATATAATTATATAAGTATAAATATGAATGTTCGTATATATATATATATATATATATATATATATATATACATACACATATTTTTATGTATATGCATATTTATATTTAGACTTAGAATATTATATTTTAATTATGTAATTTATATTTATATACATTTCATATACAGTTAATACTTCTATTGAGCAAAGATGCATTAAATTAAGAGACAGTTAAGCCATTTGAATAGTTAGAAAAAATTCTAATAAACGCTGATCTTTTAAATTTCCTATTCATCAAAGAATCAAAGAAAAAAGTATCACAAGTTCCAAAAAAATATTAAGCAGCATGATTTCTGAAGGATCATGTGACACTGAAGACTGGAGTAATGGCTGATGTAAATTCAGAACTACGTCACAGAAATAAATTATATTTTAAAGTATATTGTATGTATGACAATATTCTATTGCAATATTAGAAATTGCAAAAATATAGAGTAACTATAATTGCAAAAATTGTTCATAATATTCACTGTTTTTCTGTATTTTTGATCAAATAAATACAGCCTTGATTAGCATAAGAGACTCCATTAAAAACATTAAAAATCTTACTGATCCCAAACTTTTGAATGGCAGTGTGTGTATATATATATATATATATATATATATATATATATATATATATATATATATGTATGCATGTAAATATACACACACACACACACTAGTAATTTTTCACTATTACTTCACTATTATTTACAACAGGATCTGCATTTTCATTGGTTTAAATGAAATATTTTCGTTATAAGGGACAATGAAAATAAATTTGTGCATTAAAACACTTCTTTCCAGGTAAAAAAAAAAAAAAAGAACTTGATTTTCAAATTCATCGTCAATTAATCTGTGACAGGTGTCACTCTGAGTAACATGTAATTTATTTAAGCCAAGAAATAAACTTCATTCCCTAAAATAAGTATAATGAACAAGGCAAAAGGCACTTTGTACGCCTCTATTATGTTTTATAATACCCTAAAAAAATCAAACATTTCACCCCTCACGCATGTTATCACGTCCATCAAAAACTTATGCAGTCTGTTGGTTGAAGTATTAGAACTAAAAACATCAACAAACACACACTCATGGGCATCAGTGACTGTAACTCTATTCGTCTGACTCCGCAGTTATGACTTTGCAATCCGTTCCAAATTAACTAATGCACTCAAGTGAAGTGACCTTCTACTAACATCCCCTGCTGAGTGTGTAGGCAGCATCGACTGCCATATTCAACACTCTCCGGTATAGCTCTGGTCTCATCTCCAGGCCGTTCGGTGCCCTGGGCTGTGCCTGCGGCCTTACAATAATAGGCAGATTGTGTATGTGGAAAACCCCAGAGCCGGAGCTTCTGAGGAGGCTCTGTTAAAAAAAGCCACAATCTTGAGATGACTCAGCAGTCTGGCAGCTTCCTTACAGCCTGCTGGACCTCACCACATGTATGCAATGGCTTGTGCACAGCAGTTTCAGAATAAAGTCCTCTTTGAGTGTGTGTGTATACAGTGTTGAACTGTAATTAGACCAAAATACAGGCGACTAATTGTCCTGTAGAGGTTGCTAAGCTTTAATTTGCTCTGTCGCCAGTCTTTCAGAAGTAGATAAGAGCTATAAATGTGTAGTTATTTATTTACTCTAAATATATTATGTCATAATGGAGTTGTCTGATTGTTCAGAGTGAATAAGTTTGCCTCATTTGACTCCTGTTGAATGTCTGTCCCAGTTACATAATGCTTCAGTCTGCACCTGGACATGTTGTGGCATCTTTTCCCAAAGGTGTGTCGCTGCGCTTTCAATGGGGTTAGAGGCGGCACACGGTGGCAGTCAGACTGCATGGATACGGATTCACGCTCAAACACACTCATGGGTCATGAGAGAAATGACCTGCAGTAATACAGCCGTGTGTGCGTCCACGTGAAATGTGTTCAACAGCTGAGCTCTGATAATAAACACTGATGGAAGGATGCTCATATATGCACATCCATCTGCAATGAATTGTGTTTTTTGTCCACACTCTCAGAAAAAGCTGTCATTGGGACAGTACCTTTTCAAAAGCTACTAATATGCACACTTTATGAGTAAATAAGGTACAAAGGTGTACCTTTTGAAAAGCTTTTGTACTTTGTTTTCTCAGATTGTTCAGTAAAAGTCCATTTTTACCAACATTCTTCAAAGTATCTTCGTTTGTGTTTCATAGAAGAAAGAATGTTATTCAGGTTTGGTACAACCTGGATGGACTGTCTCTTCAAGCAAAGTGAAAACACCAAAAAAGAAGCAGAAAACTTCAGGTTAATGTGTTGATTGTTTTTTCTCTGGACTGTGGTTGTCCTGTCTGTCTCTAGACACATTCCAGAAGGTTGTGTGCGTCACTGACAGAGGCATGTGAGGAGCAGAGAGACTGTGTGTGTAAACCGTGTTAAAATAGCAGACGAGTGTGAGCCTGATGAATTCAGCACAACTCTTCAACCTGCTGCTCTTGTGTTTAATAAGCAGAAAACAAATACTTTCTTGAAGCTCAGCGGCAATAACGTGTGAATCCTCAATAACGTGTGAGTTTTTAACCACCATCACATAGTAGTCTATTAAACTCATTACTAAGACTTTGAACTTGTTCAAATGTATGGTAATATATGTATAAATGGAGAGTTAGATCTAATTAGTGCATTTGGTACATTTTTGTACAGCACCCAGTGTTAGTATATTTTAATTATTAATTAATTTATTAATAATGTATATTTATTTACATGTGTTTGCTACATCTTAAACATTTATAAAATTATATTTCATAGGTACATATATATATTAATATATTTTAGTTAGTTGATGAAAAGCTAATCATTAATTAAATCATTCAAATAGAAAATTCAAATAAATAAATTGAAAATAAATATAATCAAAATAATAAAAAAAATAAATATTTTATTTGTTTACTTGAATGTCATGTGACCATTACCCAACATTAGAGAACTGAGAACATGAAAATGTGTTGTTAAATTATTAAAATATTAACTTAAAATCTCAGGGGTACTTCAAATAAATATTTTAGATCAAAAGAGTTTCATTGACAAAAAAGTTTGGGTCCTTTAGTTACATAATAAAATTCAAAAGTCACAATTGATTGGATGCATAAAGACCTCCAGCAGAGGGCAGACTGACTCAAAAATCATGTGGACTGATGTTTAGGATGAAGAATTTTTGCAGTTCAGTGTCTAATAATATAATACTATACTATAAATTAGTTTTATAAATTTGCTTGATGTAACTGACTTAAACATCATGAGATGGACTGGTGTTTATTGTGAAGCATTTCAGCAGCTGAAATGTAGGAAAGGAAAGGACGTGACGTGTGGCGACCCGTACTCGGAGTTTGTGCTCTGCATTTAACCCATCCAAGTGCGCACACACAGCAGTGAGAAGTGAACACAGACACAAACACACTGTGAACACACACCCAGAGCAGTGGGTAGCCAATACTGCGTTGCCCATGAAGCAGTTGGGGGTTTGGTGGTGTTGAAGGTGGAGAGAGTGCTGGTTATTCACTCCCCCCACTTACAATCCCTGCCAGACCTGAGACTCGAACCTGCAACCTTTGGGTTACAAGTCCAACTCTCTAACCATTAGGCCACGACTGCCCCTAATATGTAATATAAACATATTATTATAATGTTTATATTACATATACATTTCAGCTGCTGAAATAATGTATTTATTTTTTTTTGGAGGGTGAAGCAGCACCTACAGAGAAGCATCTGTTGACATGATCCAGATGGATAAAGCCCTGCTTGCGGTTCTCTGGCACACAGGAGGACTGGATGAATGACTGATTCTCTGGCAGAGTGTGGCTGCTGTTGTATGACGTCAGTCTGACTTTAGTCTAAATATATTTTTATAACATTGACCCTTTGTGATGGAAACTTGCTGGTTTGTTCATCTAAGGTCAGGTCTAGTGTTACAGGCCACTGTAACAAGCGGCTTCATAAAAGCAACACTGAAATGTGATAAAGCAAAACAGGTGAAAACATTGATTCTTCATGCACTGGTTAGTTTTGAGATTTTGGGTTATTTAGCTTTTCATTACATATTGTTTCAGACTAATGGAAAGAAAGCATTCAAAATACACTTTTAAGTGTTTTTTTGTTTTGTTTTGGGTTTTTTTGTTTTTGTTTTTTTTACACTTTATCTATTTGTGACCGTACACTTCAAATACAGTGCAAATCTTTACAGGCCATTTTTTGTCCACTTCAGCAGCACTTACATACACCATACACTTATATACTTCACAGCTGTATTCATATATATATATATATATATATATATATATATATACAGGTGCATCTCAATAAATTAGAATGTCGTGGAAAAGTTAATTTATTTCAGTAATTCAACTCAAATTGTGAAACTCGTGTATTAAATAAATTCAATGCACACAGACTGAAGTAGTTTAAGTCTTTGGTTCTTTTAATTGTGATGATTTAGGCTCACATTTAACAAAAACCCACCAATTCAACAAATTAGAATACTTCATAAGACCAATAAAAAATTTTTTTAGGGAATTGTTGGCCCTCTGGAAAGTATGTTCATTTACTCTATATGTACTCAATACTTAGTAGGGGTTCCTTTTGCTTTAATTCAGCGTGGCATGGAGGGGATCAGTTTGTGGCACTGCTCAGGTGTAATGGAAGCCCAGGTTGCTTTGATAGCGACCTTCAGGTCATCTGCATTGTTGGGTCTGGTGTCTCTCATCTTCCTCTTGACAATACCACATAGATTCTCTATGGGGTTCAGTCAGGCGAGTTTGCTGGCCAATCAAGCACAGTAACACCATGGTCATTGAACCAGCTTTTGGAACCTTTGGCAGTGTAGGCAGGTGCCAAGTCCTGCTGGAAAATGAAATCAGCATTTCCACAAAGCTTGTCAGCAGAAGGAAGCATGAAGTGCTCTAAAATTTCCTGGTAGATGGCTGCGTTGATTGTGGACTTCAGAAAACACATTGGACCAACACCAGCAGATGACATGGCAGCCCAAATCATCACTGGCTGTGGAAACTTCACACTGGACTTCAAGTAACATGGATTCTGTGCCTCTCCACTCTTCCTCCAGACTCTGGGACCTTGATTTCCAAATGAAATGCAAAATTTACTTTCATCTGAAAAGAGGGACTTTGGACCACTGAGCAACAGTCCAGGTCTTTTGCTCCACAGCCCAGGTAAGATGCCTCTGATGTTGTCTCTGGTTCAGAAGTGGCCTGGTAGCCCTTTTCCTGAAGACGTCTGAGCATGGTGACTCTGGATGCACTGACTCCAGCGTCAGTCCACTCCTTGTGAAGCTCTCTCAAGTGTTTGAATCCGCTTTGCTTGACAGTATTCTCAAGCTTTTGGTCATCCCTGTTGCATGTACACCTTTTCCTACCCAATTTCTTCCTTCCAGTCAAGTTCGCATTTAATATGCTTTGATACAGCACTCTGTAAACAGCCACACCTTTCAGTAATGACCCTCTGTGACTTACCCTCTTTGCAAAGGCTGTCAATGATTGTCTTCTGGACCGTTGCCAAGTCAGCAGTCTTCCCCATTATTGTGGTATCAAAGAACAAGAGATACCCGGAATTTATACTGTAGGAATGGCCATTTAATGAAACCCAAATATAAATATTCTAATATTTTGAGATACTGGATTTTGACTTTCATGAGCTTTAAGCTCTAATCATCAAAATTAAAACAAAAAAACTTTGGAAATGTTTTTTTACTTTACATGCAATGAATCTAAAATATATGAAAGTTTCACTTTTTGAAATAACTTACAAGAAAAAATGAACTTTTTCACGACATTCTAATTCATTGAGATGCACCTGTATATATATAATATATATATATATATATATATATATATATATATATATATATATACCAAAAAATTATTCAGACACCAGATAGAATTTTTGATATTTTTTTACTAGTGGGTGCAGGACACTATAGTTCATTTATGTAAGTGAGGATAGCAAAATAAAGTAAACTGTGACATATTATGCCCAAAAATTATTCATACTATGGACTACCAGTAAAACTGATAAAAATTTGGGACCAAAAATTTGATTTGACACTTTGACCTGACCAGAAATATTGAAGGTGTCTGAATAAATTTTGTTTTGACTGTATATATATATATATATATATATATGATATAGTGATAGTATTTTCAGATTTACAAAGTGATAAAACAGATATCCAGAATCAACTTTCTAAAAATCTTTAATTCTAATATATGTCAACAAAATTAAACAAGAATTTTGAACCTGGCTTTATCCAATGTTCAGATTTCTGTTTATGCAAAGTAGTGCATATTCAGATAATTCTACATTTGCAGATTTAAACATAACATTTCAGAAAACTTGTAATATAAAAAAAATGTTTGTAATTCTTAATGTAATCAATCAACTGGGGATATATTATTTCTAATTAAAAATATTATCCTATTCACCAGTGGTGTCTTTCCTTCTTCAGACAGTACTATTCCAAAAATACATTTTCATAGTAATTGCACAAATTAAGTGATGCCATCATGCAGTGTTAGTGTTTTTCTAGGTCAGCATGAGTGGCTCAGGGTTTGGGTGAGATGCTTCAGTGCTGCAGGGAGATTTGTGAGGAGAGGAATGTGGCCCTGCTGTTCAACAGGTGCTGGATTTAAAACACACACATGCAGACAGACGGATCACAACACACACACACACACACACACACACACACACACACACACAATACACCCAGAGGAAAACATTCTTTCTTAAGTGAACTTTAAAGCATTTATTACAAATGCAGCATTACATCACTTGTAAGCGATCACCAATGGATTCTCTGCAGTGAATGGGTGCCGTCAGAATGAGAGTCTAAACAGCGGATAAACACATCACAATAATCCACAAGTAATCCACAGCATTCTAGTCCATCAGTTAAGGTCTTGTGAAGTGAAATGCTGCGTGTTTTTAAGAAACAAATCCATCATTAAAGTGCCCCTATTATGGGTTATGAAAGGTTCATATTTTGGTTTTGGGAGTCCCCAACAACAGGTTGACATGCATGCAAGGTCAAAAAACACTTTCATTTTCTTATAATATGCATTTATTTTTACCTAATTTGCTCAACGACTCCCAAACGATTCGTTCAACGATTCATTTTTCCAAACCCCTCCTTCGATTGAAGCTAATTTGCGGTGATTGGTCAATTTCATTTAAAGCAGTGTTTGTGAACTTTAAACGCTCCAAAAGCGGCACCTAGTGGCAAAGAATGAATTTGCATTTTCATTCAGACCAACGCAAAAATCAAGTTTTCTCAGGTCTGCGCGCGCAACAAGTGGGCGGGCAATATGCTAATGTTTCATTTTGACTTCAACATGAAACAGCTTGGGACTCGTTTTAAAAACGACTCGTTTCAATGATTCAGAGTCGACTCTTTCTTTTGAGAGACAATAACTTTATACACGGTGCACTTCCAGATTTAAAACTTTGCAGTATGTTTTCATTCACTTAGAGCTGTGTTACACACTGCATGAAAGGTCATTTTCAAAAATCCATAATAGGGGCACTTTAAGACATTTTAACTTTAAATCATCACTTCTAGCCAAAATATGAATCCATAATCCATAATAATGCTTCCTCCAGTGAAAAAGTTCATCTCCTTACATCAAAATCCACCAACATATTTGTTTAGAACTGTTTTGGACTGTTTTTACTTGTAAACGGTGCCTTATTTGTGCATATTTTTCATTTGATTCAGAAAAAAAACCCAATATTATGGATTGAGGACTCAGGTTTTAAATGAAAGAGACCGTTTGAAGTTAAAATTGTCTTGATGGATTTGTTTAATCTGTTTCTATGAAGAAACAAACTACCATCTTGAATAGCCTGAGGGTGAGTAAATTTTCAGGAAATGTTTGTTTTTGGGGTGAACTATTCCTTTAATGCTGATATTTTCTGGTTGCCAGATGTTAGTGGATCATGTTGATAGTTAACATAATGATCTACACCTGTGGTTATTCCGATAGGACACCTGCGTGGAAAAATCACTGCTAAAATGCCTCAGAAAACTGGTGTTATTCCTGAGAAAAGCTTTAGCAAAACTTGTTTTGATATTTTAAATCTAATGCAATGACATTCCATCATTAAGTGCGGCTTAAGTGTCCAAATACTTTTTGGAGCCACTGTATATTGACATTTCACAGCATGGCAGATGAATCGGCTCGGAGCAGATAAACCAGACCAGTGATGGTCCACTGGCACAGCAGACAGACAGATAGTAAAGAGCCGTGGAGCCATGAGATGAACCTAATGTGTGAGACACAGACAGACAAGGAGAGAGAGAGAGTGAAAGATTTGTGCTCTAATAATATCCTCCACTGACAGATTAGAGATACAGAGACGCTGTGGGTTAAATAAGGGAGCACATCTCTATTCTGTTATCAATTATCAGTTTGAGGACAACACAACACAAACCCACACTGTAAGGTAAGATGCTTCTACTGATGGGAAATCTGATGATCACAATAGACAGTTAAAGTATATTTCATGATACTGTAAGCTATATGTAAATGTTTTTTTTTTTGAGTACATTTCTATATTTAACTTACAGACACTGTTTTATTGTCTTAATAATAATATCTTTTTTAAATACTGAAAGTCTCATTTTATCAGTGTCCTTTGTCCTGACCTTCTCATAATTTTGAGAATTAATAAAGTGTCTCGTAATGGTCAGGTAATTATATGGGTTATTATGACGCATTAGAGAAATGTAATTTAATATAATTAATAGTTTTGTCATTTCAGTTAATGTAACTCATCAAGAGGAGGACTACTGTTTATTGTGAATAATTTCTGATTTTGATTAAATGTTTAATAATCTAATACATAATATAATATAATATAATATTAAATAAAATCATTTACCCTACATAGGACAATCGGTTTGGAGAATTGAAGGATTGTATATTATTATATTATACCATACCATATTAAATATTACATTATATTATTATCATTTATAAAATGATAAAAAATTCCTAAAAATTCATTTTATTTTTATTTTTTATCTGTGTTGATATTTGTGAGTAATTGACAATTTTCTTGCATTTATTTTTTTCCCCCCAAAATTCACCCTTCATCAAATGATTTAACTCTTTAGATAACTTTCTATTTGTGGAACCGGACGGGTCCAAATTCTTGCTCTTTGTGTTAATCCAGCTGAGAAAGTAGTAGGATCACTCATGACTTTGTTTGAGGGGTGTTTCGGTCACTGCCTAGAGATATGCAGAAAATGTGAGTGGATCAGAGGAGGACAGGATGTGGCCGTGATGTATTCATAAATTCAGTCAGTGGGAATTCAGTGGGAGTACGGAGTTAAATTTGATTTCATGTTTCAAATTCATCTAGAAAACATTGAATAAAATGATTTTGCTCTCTTTTAGTTGCCAAGATGCCTGAACCAGGGTAAGTGTGGCTCTCTAAGAATAACAACAATGATATCTGGTCTAATAAGTTGTCAGTATATTCTAATGTACATTTTATTCTGTATTTTCAGGCAAGAGGTAAGTTATGCATTATCTCTAATAAAATAACTAAAACTTTAATAACTTGATCATCTGTACCTGTGCTGTGGTATAACCTTCACATTTCTGGCCCAGAGGAAGTCCAAGATCTCAGCCTCAAGAAAGCTTATGCTAAAGGTTGGTTTGCAGCACATATAAATTCAACATATACATTCATATGCATAACAACAAGCTGCACTATTTGCAATGTAAGTTAAGAGTTAAGATACAAATTTTAATAATTACTTAGAGGTTAGAGGTTTGTTCAAATCACTAATTCATAAGTATAGCCAATCGTATTTTTTGAGTAAATAACACACCACTAGATGGTAGAAATGAGTCTAAACCAAGATGTTTGGTCTTTTTCTGTGAGTGTGCGAGACTTCCGGTTCATTAGGCGCTATAGGCAAATAACGAGAAGAATATAAAAGTGCAGTAAACGGTAAAACTGTTTGCACTACAAATCAGTGTGTTCATAATTAAGACAATACATTAAAATAATATGGTAAGACACACCAATTTGCAATATCAAGCAGGAAAACGAGCTGCAGTGCCCTTAATTAATCCACACTATCTCCAATAGGGCTTCAGAGCAGTATTTGAGGCTAATCGTATCCCATCATACGTCATATTAATTAGATATTACATACAATTTGGTATTAAAATGCTTGCAACAGTTAATCAGTTAATTAGAAGCACCACAATTATACACTGTCTTCTGTTACATAGGGATACTAACAGACATTAATAAGTTCATTTTGAAGTGCAAAGTAGCCTATTGAATAGCAAAATGTGTAAATAAAGCTCTGTAGAAACTTTACTTGCATTTTTACATCACTATAAGTGTGTCCATCAGGTAATTAAAAGTTCTACACATACTTGTGGTCTTCATGCCCACTTGAACTCTTGGACAAAAGCAAAAACCTAAGTGTGGAAATTGGAACAGCCCCATTGACATACAGTTGTGTGTTTTCAGAGTATGTTGGTGGCCAAAGCCAAAGAAGAACTGGATCAGGAGGTGTTGGATAAAGAGGAGGAGAAGCAGAGGTATCTGACAGAGAAAGTTCCTCCTCTGCAGACACAGGGCATGTCATTCGCTGAGCTTCAGGTAACCGTACTTCAGATGAAGTCCATTGGCAAACTCCACCTCCAGTTTTGCTCATTTGGTGCAATCTAATGGTACAATCACTGCTGCTTGTGCCACTCCGCCTATTTATTTGCATGTTAGCTTTCATAAGACTGATGCAAATGGATTGCCCAATGCCTGTCTATCTTAATTTGACTAATTGCAATGTCAATAGCCAACCATGGGCATTATTGTGAGATGTATGTTTGAGTAAAATGATAACTAGGAAAATTGCCATATGATATTTGGTTTCTTATAACAAAAGACCTTTTGGTTGAGTTTCAATGTTGTTAGTCGGCACCCTGTGTAATGTAATACGCATTCACGTCAAAAAGAATTCCTGATTAACATTTCTGTCTCTTTTAGGAACTCTGTCAAGAGCTTCACGCTAAGATTGATATGGTGGATGAGGAGCGCTATGATATTGAAGCCAAAGTCTTACTGAATAAGCGTGAGGTATGAAAATCCACATAAGCCATAGTTTAATAACCAGCTGGACAATGGCACAACTTGCTGTCTTCATCTGCACTATTTGTAGGATTCTAATATTAGTGTGCAGTTCTGAGTAATTGCAATTTCATGAAAAGGTGGAACAAATTTTTGTTAGATGTTTCTATGGGCTGTTCCAAAACTACGTTGAGCTGTCTTGCTGTCTACTCCCTACATAGGCAACTTCTTCTAAGGGAACATACGAATTGAAATGGAACCTAATGAGACTACAGCTGTATGTCATACAAACATTGCTATGGGATTCAACACCCAATTGATTCCAATACATTTTGGTATTAGCATGTTGCTAAGCTAACAACATGGCATTCTAATCAGCATAAAAAGCATATAAAAGTACACACAAACATTTAATTAGTATGACATATTTTTAAAGATACTGTTCACTCTTGAAGGAATTTTGTTCATTGAAATTTCTCTTGCTTCATTTGCTGTCTTGAATGGATTTGTTCATTGCAGTGCATTATTGCCTTCTCCAAAACAAATACATGAGTTGTGCCTGAAATCGCATACTGAGTACTACAGTGCTAGTATAGTATGATTGTGTGTAGTATGAATTTAATCTGGACGTACTACATTCGTCATATTGTCACTAGCTATTTTCCCATCCAAAGTTGCGAATTTAACTTAGGCGCAAAATTGGAATATTGCATAAAACATTTGCACATAAATCGTTTCCATCCAGTGAGATGAAGAGAACAAATCATCACTTCCTTTAAATCTGGTGCCAAATATCAGTAAGAAAAATGTCAACCTGATCTCATGACAAAAACGTACCTGTGGGAACTTTTTCATAAGACACGAAATACGCCATGTACTTTCGTGACATATTTGATGTGAAATGTCCACTGGGTGGTGCTAAAAGAGTGTTCAGGGTTTTTTTTCCCCAGAACAGATGAACGTACATATGGTACGTTTTATGTGACGTTGGTTTTGTGTGTGACACCACAGTTCTGACTTGAAATGTCCATTGAGTGGCGCTATAAGTCTAATGCTGCGTGACGTTTTAAAATAATGCACCATCTGCACTACACCTAAACTTACCCGATAGTATGAACAAAAGCGAGTGTGATGTAAAAACGCAATTGCAAGCATGCCGTTTTAGCTTGTTTTTCGATCTCTCATCTCTCAGCTCTTTCATTATGAGTTATGTTTTTCATGGGATTTGTACCCAAGGATTCCACATCATAAGTCGTGCTGTCTGAGCTACTGAGCAGGCTTGCTACATCTGGAAAGCGAAACATAGGGAGCTGTAATCATAACTGTGCACAAAAACGATTACAAGTGCTCGCTGTTTTACCGCCTCTAGTGTTCATTTCTGTTGGAAACTGCAGTGATATGTACTTATTGGTACATATTTCACATCTTGTGGAAAAGTTCCCACAGGTACATTTTCGTCATGAGATCAGGTAGCAAAATGTAATTTCTTGCAGTAGGAGAAGCCACTTCGGGGTCTTTTTCAAATATAATAATAATTTATTCTGTAAATGTATTTCCACTGTGGTTTATGCATGTTTTATTATCGGATAAAAAATGTATCCAATTCAGTAGAGTGTATACGTTTTTATGCATATTTTTTTTAAATCTATGCATATCTTGTTGTTTCCATTCAACATTTTTTTAATGCGATATCCCAAAATGCACATAAAAATTGGTGAATGGAAACATAGCTACTGTTGTGACTTATGCTGTCAGTTCACTGCCATTCACAATCCTCTCCTATGGCCTTAAGGTATAGTAAAGCGATGAGCACTTCAGAATGTCTCCAGAAGTAGTAGGTCATCCTTTTTTGTCAACTATTTCATGAATTCGGAAATACTCTTCATTTCACATACTGTTTTTCACCTATGTTATAGTAGGTAAGTAGGCCTACTCAGAAGCAGGAATGCAATGCTACCTTTGAACCTGTGAAGGTATAATTATGCTGCCTACTTTTTAGATTAACCTTTCACAAGTATATTATGCCAAAGTAACAGGAGAATGCTATCTATGTAGTGAGCTCACTAGCTTTTGGAACAAACCCTTAATGTGTCTTTATGCATATAGACGTCGAATAAGTAATTCAACAAACCCATCCTTTGTCCATCCTCTAGGTCAAAGACCTGAACATTAAGGTTCTGGACCTGAGGGGGAAGTTCAAGCGGCCCACCCTGAGGAGGGTCAGGGTTTCTGCAGACGCCATCCTCCGATCTCTCCTAGGCTCAAAGCACAAAGTCTCAATGGACCTACGGGCCAACCTCAAATCTGTGAAGAAAGAGGATACTGAGAAGGTATGACGTCATCTGAAATTGATCTCAAATGTCTGCAGATGAAGCCATATAAAACAAAACTACACAAGTAGAAACATTATGGAATGTTCAGTGTAAGATAATGGGAGAAATCTGTTAATCCCTCAAGGTTTAGGCCAGTGAAAACATTACTAACAGTACTAACCTTCTATCTGGACTGGCACTTGGGACAGCTTGTGGATCAAGCAATAGGCAATGAAAAGAAACAATGTACCCTGACTATTCAGAGCTTAAAAGAGCTCAGAGAGAAGCATGACATCACCAGCAGCAGCTGTTTGAAAGGCAGAGGCTCATGGGATATGAAGCGGAGGAGTAAAAGGCAATGATTTTAGAGAGCAAACGGTGACACTGTTCATTCTTTCAGTGTTTGTCTTGAATATAATACAGGTTGGGTGTTGTATGACAGACACAAGAGTGGACAACAGAAGTACGGTACACTAGCCGAAAAGTTTTTGTGTGGATGTGTAGTTGAATTCAATGGAAATAACCTTTTCTAATTGTATTTATTTGATCAGAGATGAAACGCAACACAAGAGACAAAACCTTCAATAGTGTAGTGAAACCAGCAGATTAAATGGATGTTTTACATGATTTTCAATTAAATGTCTTTGAATTGCATCAGTCCCATACCATCAGTTTCCCAGTAGTGGCCAGTATTTTTGCATTTTTTTTTCACTTTGACTTATACTTGTGTACATTTCAAATCATAATATTGAATCTTTTACTTCACTACATTACATAAAAAATATCATTCCTCGATACTTCAAACTTTAGAGTTTGGCTCTAGCTCCAACACGTCATAGAGATGTCCGATTCCTAAACAAGCTGATTCTTTTTAATGAATGTGTTGAATCGGTTTGCAAATCGCACCGAATGATTCTTTCCTAAATTGGACTAAACCAATTTTTGGGTTGTTCATGAGTCAACAAACAACTTACTGATTCAATGATCCAGTTATACAGGTCTCCAGTTAAATTCAGCATGAAATCATAATCAAAACTTGACTTCATTTCCGTTTATTTGAGTGCCACGCCCACATCTCAACATCCAATCAACAATTATTCATAGAACCAAGTCCCTGCCCTACATTTTTTCTTTTTTCCATAATTCATTACACTTGAATTTCCATCACAATATTAATCATTTCAACTACAATTTCACTGAAATATTCATGTCTGATTGAAAAATGTTCCAAGAACAACGAGGTCCTCAGAACTTCAGGAACTTACAAGCAAAAAGTAAATTACTAATTTCAAATATTATTATGCGTATAAAAGCTTTTAATATATTTCACCAGACTACATGGCAACTTTTGAATGATCTTCAGTGCAGAAAGATGCTTTTTTAGAACTATACAGTGTATTTACAACATCTACCAGCAGGGGCCAGTTGTCTTGCTAATGTTTAATAATTGATTATCACATTATTTTATATATGCACCTGCTTACATATCCCATCACTTGTTTCTGATTCTTCTTCACTGTGTTTTGATCCAGACATTTAGTGTGTATGTGTGTAATAGCGCCCCCTACTCTCTCATAAATGACAGAAAGTTCTCCTCACCAGCATTAGTCTCGCATAGCCAGACCTTCAGACTGACGGCTGAAGGTCTGGAATCTATGGTAGCTTTTATTGGTCAAGGCCCGCCCATGAGGCCGTTTGACTGACATGTCAAACAACCAATTACAGTTTGTTTCGTTCAGCGTCACGTTTCAGGGCGTGGAAATGTCGCGACAATAACAGACTGTAAAACTCTCGGACGTATTTTAAAGATTCTATGCCGCGAACTTTAAATATTTCACATACTTTTGAAAATCCAGCGTTTAGTTGATCCTGATAAGCGCTTGTCGTCACAGTTGTAAACACGGCGGCTTTCTTTTCTCGTGAGGGGGTTTATCGTCACGGCCATAGACATAATAAATATATTTATTATGTCTATGTTCACGGCATCTTTGTTTCCAGGCAGAACGTTAAAGAACGCGACACATGCGTCTCCCGGAAATCCTGTATAATTCAACCAATCAGACGACGACTTCGAAACTCCTGAAGTGTTTCCACTTTTGTGTGCCGTATCCATCAGACGTTTAGCTAACGTTCCGTGGGCGTAACGTCTGAGGCTGAGACTACACCAGCATTTTAAAAAAAAATGATCATTTTCAGAAAACTTTCATGGCCCCTCAGAATATTTTGCAGTGTTGACTATCTGAACTTTTTATTCTACTTTTTTTGTTTTATTCTAGCTTCATGCATTCTTTTTATCAGTACTTGAATGTGGGTTGTGGGTTGTAGGTTTCATTAAAAAAGCAACACTTCTGAACAAAAAGCCGAGAAAAACTGCAAGCTGCAAAAACTGGTGGGGAAATAGTGAACCTCAAATCTTTAAAAATAACCCATTTTCCTTTCAAATCTTTCACTCAAGTGAAATCACCCAAAAGGCTAAACCCAAATTCAGTATAGTGACATTTAATGGAATTCCCATAGTTTGCTAATCATATAATCATCAGGGCTAGTTAGTAGTAACACTTCTGTCTCTTTCTGCAGAAGAGGCCAGTTGAGGACAGCGACTGGAGGAAGAACGTGGAGGCCATGTCTGGTATGGAGGGAAGAAAGAAGATGTTTGATGCGGCAAAGGGCCCCATCCAGTGAAACCTTCTCTAGTTAATACACAAGTTTATGCAACTCTGGCAACTAAAAAGGATTATGTTTAGAGTTACATACTAAATATACCATTAAATACCAGATATAGTGTTATTTCAGATGATATGCCAGTTGCAACTGCTCAGCATTGGTGCAAATGATTGCGCAACTTTAATGTGGCCAATAAGTAAATAATTACTAGCCTAGTTTATCTTTTATTATGTCAATATTCAGTTATTAGGAAGAGTCGATGGAAGGGCGTACCAATGTATTATGAGAATTAACAAAGAGAAATATTTGTTGATGTACAAGACTCATTATATATGTTTAATCTTTCCAAAAGTTCCCATGCTCAGTTTAGCATATTTTTCTGCAAATTATTGTTTACGAAATCTCATAATCCTGACTTGCAGTGCTGAAATTAAACATATCAAATAAAAAATACAAAAAGCTCGTCCGAATTGTGTGTACAGTAGGTATGTAATTGTACTTGCAAAAAAGTGTATACTTATACTGCCAGGATAGTGTGATAATGACTTTTTGCATGCTATATAACAGTAAAGTACCTGAAGAAGTTAAACAGCTGTGTTTCTTTGTTTAGTCTAATTTGATGCAAATGTCTAAATTGCTACTGAGTAAGATCATGCATAGATGATGAGATAAAGAGCTTGTTCAGGAAGTGAAGTGTTAACTATGGAGGCTGTCATCTGAAGACTGTGGACTCCAACTCTTATTTTCATAATGGATATGTCTGTCTTCCCTGTGTTGGCATTGGGTGGGGTGTTCAGGCCACTTATGCATGCTGTACTTAACATTTAACAGTCGAAGTTCATTGTGACGTTCCTTACTTGGAATGTTTTTTTCTTTACTTGCATGAGTGAATATAGAGGCAATTGTAAGCGAAACAATGTAGCGGAAACACCAGATTTGTCATTCCAGAGAAGGTGCCTATTATTTCCTTTAAGACCAAACCCTTTGGTATACTGGATAGTCTACTATGGCTTTCATATTGCTCTGGTCAAAGTACAGCAGGTCTAGCTGTCTCTTATAGGTGTGGCACAGGGAATAAAGCAAACACCTCCAGCCTTTGAGCTTCAATGAATTCTGAACTTTAGAGCAAATGCCAATGTGAATAATGACATAAAGTGATGTCCTATATGCTTGACTTCATTTAAAATGTTGTATTGTAGTGTATTGAATTGATGTCTTATGGAACTCACGTAAGACAGTGTTTCAAAATGTAACACTGTTTACAAAACGAGCACATTTCACCCATCTACACTGCTACCTGAAACAATACCACAAAACTAGATTGAAAACTGAGTTGACACAGCAGGCAAAATATGTTCCTTTTACAAACAACAAAGATATCAATGTCTATAAATGATATCATTGATTAAAGTAGATAAACTCTACTTTATCTATTAAAGTAGATAAAACAGATTAATTAAAGTAAATATTCTGGTTTAGCTGAGTCAGATTGATGACAGATTTATAATTCAACGTGACAAAATATTTTATATTGGTAAAAATAGCTAAAAATCGTTTTTGTATTTTGGTTTTTATATTTTAAAATGTCCTAAAATAATAATGTAATGTAATATAATATAAGTTACTTTTATGATACAATCTGATTTTAGCTTTCATATAACTAAACAATGTTTATATTGATAAGTATATGTAATGTCATGGGATGTTAAGTGTAAAAATGTTATATGTATTTATTTTATGTATTTGAAAATATTTTTTGGCCATTTATTGATTCTAGCTTTCTGACATTTAATATAACTAAAAGAGTGTTTACATTTATAAGTATATGGGATGTTATGTGTATTATAAAAATATTATATGTATTTATTTTATATTTATGTACAGGTGCATCTCAAAAAATTAGAATATCGTGAAAAAGTTCATTTTTTATTTGTAACTTATTTAAAATTTTAACTTTCATATATTCTAGATTCATTACTTGTAAAGTCAAACATTTCAAACATTTTTTTTGTTTTAATTTTGATGATTAGAGCTTACAGCTCATGAAAGTCAAAAATCCAGTATCTCAAAATATTAGAATATTTCCTAAGATCAATCAAAAAAAGGATTTGCAAAACAGAAAAGTTCAAGCTCTTTAAAGTATGTTCATTTATATCTTTTTCACGATATTCTAATTTTTTGAGAGGCACCTGTATTTATTTTAAATTATCCTACAATATACAAGGTGAATAGAATAGAATAGAATAGAATAGAATAGAAAAATGCTATATATTTTAGTTATGATATATTTTTGGCCATTTATTTATTTATTGCTTCTAGCTTTTTGACATTTCATATGATATTTCACATAACCAAAACAATGTGTTTTGAGTTTTCTTTCTGGGGTATCCAGTAATATTTTAGTCATTTATTTATTTTTTAAAAATATATATTTTTGGTGATTTATTTTAGCTTCCAGCTTTTTTGACATTTCACATAACTAAAACAATATATGTTTTGAGTTTTCGTTCTGGGGTATCTAGCAATATTTTTTTTTTTTTTTTTTTTTAAGATATATATTTTTGGCCATTTGTTAGCTTCTAGCTTTTTGACATTCCACATAACTAAAACAATATATGTTTTGAGTTTTCTTTCTGAGGTATCTAGTAATATATATATATATATATATATAAATATTCACTTTTGGCCACTTACTTTAGCTTCCAGCTTTTTGACATTTCACGTAATTAAAACAATGTATGTTTTGATGTTTCTTTCTTAAGTAACTATATAGCTATAGTTTGTTTACATATCTACATCCCCAATCCAACAACCTCTCCCATTTTTAATTATGCACTTCATATTGTAGGTCATGAGTGCCAATGCACCTATAATACTTGATGTAGTGTTCCTTCTTCGTCCACACGCTGAAGAGCAGCTCGAGGGCTGTAACATGATGTCCGAGTTGATAAAACACGGAAGCGATTGAGTGATGGTGTATTAATAGTGAACAGGTATGATGCGCGCGCGGCGGGAGGTGATGGTGGTGGTCATGTGACGCGGCTCTCGTGAAGGTGCGGGGTAAAGGTGGCACACAGACACAGGGAAGAGCGCGACTCTTATACACCTCCACAGACCTCTCTCCAACCGAGCACAACACAACAACACAAAAATCATGTCTATTAGCCGGAAAAACTGGTCTGCTTTGTCAACGTAAGTAGATATAAACGTACATTTAGCGTTTATTTGGTTTGGTTAATGGTTTTGCGGTTTCTGACAGGCTGCAGAAGCGCAGGTGTCAGTGTTTATATTGACGTTATAGATATGCTTAAAAATATCAGAAATATAACTGGAAAACTTTTTTTTTTATTCGCTCTAAATTTTGTAAATGAAAAAAATCAAGCCTTAAGACTTTAAAATAAGCAAGTTTCAGAAATGAGTTTCAGAAATACAGCACCCAAGGCAACACTTCCAATGTATTGTTGTAATTGACAATCGTCATCTTGTGCATTTTTGGATGACAACTTTATGACTGAAATAAAAACTGAAAGTAATTGAGTATGGACTGGACATGCAGTTGGAGTTTGTGGTGCGGGTTGTGATTATTTTGACAGCTAAGTGTAATGCACTCATATGGAAAGTATTGTCACGCTTTCAGACTCAAGGCAGTGAGTATCCTCTAACGAAAACAGAGCTTGAAAAACCAGTTGTTGCACAATGAAACACTGTTTTCATACTGAAATACAATAGTCCACCTCTGGGATATATCATCGAGAACTTTGATCGCAGTGCATCTTCTCATACTTTCAAAAAGACTGACAGGATGGATTTCAGTAGTGAGGAGCTCAAAACGTCCCTGCCATTTCTTTCCTTCTGCCTCCATGTGAATAGAGTTTTAAATCAGTCCAATAAAAAGCTTGAATTAAATGCTCTCTTAATGTTTCACAGAGATCAAAAGTGGTTGTAGCCAAAAGTTCTAGCTATATTTTGGGGATGCAGTAGAATAAGACAATCTACTTTTGATCAACATCAATGTTAACAGAAAGTGCAATGCTGTTTTAAACGTGATGTGTTTGATCTTCAGCCTGGCTCGTCAGTGGACTGTGGAGGATGAGGAAGAGTTGGAGAGAGAGAAGAGGAGGAAGACAAGGGAGTGTACAGCAGACACGGATGAAAGTCCCACTGAAGAGACCAAACCACAAACCAATAGGTGCGAGAACAAAAAAGGACAAAATTACAGAGAAAACAACTTCAGACAACATTGATGGTGTATTTATTCTTTCCCTTCACTCTTCAAATGGCTTAAGAACAGTAATTGGCTTTAGGACTCAGCGATATATATCAAATTTAATGCAAATTTTGTGTTAAGTGTTCCCATGAAGCAATTGACCTCACATAACAAAGATGAGCGCTTCAGAGGGCTTTAGATAAAGGTTTATGGGATCATAAAAGTGAATATGAATGTGATCTACATGTAATTTGGGCTCATGTGTGGACACTGCCCATGTTTATCAAGAAAAGCAGTTTATTCAAGAAAAGCAGTCTTTTCTGAGTAACAAGTTTACAAGAACAGTTTCATATGATGTACCAGAATATCTCCTAGTGGCATAAATGAGTGATGAATCTATCAAAGTACAAAGACAAAAACTCAAAGAATACTTGGAAAAAAAATGGAAAAATTCTGTGGAAGAAAAAAGATCATGTCAATTTAGTAGTGCTGTCATCTCTGTGTAAAAAAAAAAAAATCTGTATCCCCTTTGCGGGAAAAAAATGTGCTTAAATTGTATTGAATGTGCACTTGTAATGTACAAAGATCATAAAAATTTGCAAGATTAAATAGAAATGGCGTTCAAGCATTTTACCATAAATGCTTGTCAGTACATTCAGCAGTAACTTTAACCATATTTACACAGACAATAGAATTATGAAATTACGTGTAAATATGTATTTGAGTTGTACTGTAATTGCACTCTGAATTCAGGTTATTGCATTTAATATAATACTTTTTCACTTAATTTCAATTAATGTGCAGGTGTCCAAAAACATTACATTCAGTTTGCACTTATATTCTTTTAAAGTATATTATTTCTGTAATAAGTAGTCTTTCTAAAAGTATGGTAAAGTGTACTTATTTTACAAGGTTTTAACCCCTTAAAGTCTTAAACCCAGTATGAATGCATGAAAATGAATCTCCAAAAGTCAACATGACATGATAACATGCTAAACACAGTATTGTAATATTTCCAGTGTCAGCGGGCCTACTGATGCTGGCGACTCCGGTGGCGGTCCGACCCAGCTCCAGATGGACTTTGTGGAGATGTTGCGAGTCCGTGATGAACGGAGGAGGATGAGGCACGTTGAAACCCTGAGGAAGAATAAGGAGGAAGATGATGGAGGCAAAGAAGCCGGCCCGGATGCGGAGCCCCATGTGGAGCTGCTGGGGGAACAGCAGGACGAGGAACTCTTCAAGAACATTCAGCGCTGCGTGGAGACCTTCATGTCTCCAGGATCTCCCACCAACTCCAGAGACTCAGAGACACATGAGAAGGTAGGAAGACATGGATTTTCAATCTTCTACAGTGAGGAGATGCTTTTAGAGGAGGTAGATGTGGTCCAGAACCTAGTGAGCTCAGCTCAGACAGCATTTTAAGGAATCACAGGTGAGCTTCAGACTCATGACAGTTCGATATATTGTCATCAGGCGATAGCTGTGGCCAGCTGGCTAATGAACTCTGGAAAAGTGGTTCTCTTTATGACTTCAGTTTCCCCCAACACTACACATTTTCAGACTTGACCTAATTAAAACATATTTGAATCAACTCATCTCACTTAGTAGACTCAAATATGTTAAATGGATGGGTCAGATAAGAGAGACATCCAAACTGTGTACTGCTGCAGGAACAAAGAAAACACTGGTCCACAATAATATTCAAAAGCCAGACACTTCTAGTTACTGAAAATTAAATAACGGAATTCCAGAAGTTTAAAGCTTAAGACTTTTCCAATTGATTTACTTGGATTTTTAAAATAATTGTTACTCACACCTTTTACAGTACCTAATACAGTATTTTAGATCTTGGCATAACTAGAAAAATGTACATACTGATTATAAAATTTCATATGGAGTTTTAGGATTTTATTGATTGACATGACTTTTCCAGGTCTAGATATGATTTTTTTTTTTTTTTTTTTTTTTTAAATTAGGCTACATCATTTATTCAGGTTTTTCATGAAGAAAAAATAAGACAGATATTTTGATTTTTAGTTATTTGAACCTATTTTAATACATGTTGTGTCTGATTTTATTCATCTTGAGGCCCCGTTGGAAATGTGGCCCTGTATTAGAGGTAGTTCCCCTTATATCAGTTCCTAAATTTACCAACTGCTTCATCAACAGACAATAAACAATGATTTTATTATTCTTTGAGTAGTAGTAGTAGTAGTAGTCGTCATTTATTTTTATTGGCATGTCAGCATCTAAAGCTATTTTCATGGCAAAAACTAAGTTGCAATAATACAGGAGTTACATAAACACAAAATAAACACCAAGCAAACAGAGAAATACAGCAGTTCAAATTATATGTTTTTTTTTTATTATTTAATAAGAATCTAAAATCTTTTCTAGTAAAATCTTAGTCAAGTAAGATTCTACTTTAAGTATTCTACTTTAAAACAGTCCAAAAAATATGTTTAATCATTTTGCAGAACATGCATAGAGTTGGATCTTCAGTATGGGTCAATTTTGGATGACCTATATGACATCTTGTAAACATCAAATCTTGTTTTAAGGGAGAGAAAGAGTCTCTTTAAGATTTCAGGATGGATTTCTTTTTTCTTTGAGGAAATATTCAAGAGAAATGATTATATTTAATAAAGTACAGAATCTAAGGTAAACTATTTCACTCACTGTCTGCATTTACTTTGTACTTTATTATTACCATGTCACTGTAGGCTTAGCAACATGTTAACATCAGACTCTACTAGATCAGCATGCAGTGTCAGAGCATTTTAAATCCATCAATTATGGCTGTACTGTTGGGCTTGGTATGGTTTGGCATTTGTTGGTAGAACAAATACTTTGCCATTAAGAGCAATTATGAGTAACTTCTTTAAATAAACTTTGTATGTTTTGGCATGGCATATTCTTTGCAAAGGCTGTAACCTGAACTGAGATCTTGTTTTTTGATAGGGTTATGCATCAGTTCTCACAGCAGGGGGAAAATTAATGTTGCACATGACATTGTAGCATTACCCATTAGGTGCTATATAAAGTAGGACAGTGAGAGTGAAACGGTCATGTTGTATCAATGGTAGTTATTAAGACAGCAGTGTCTCATTGTGTTTGTCATGGACCGACACGTTCTGTAAATTCAAATGAACTTGTTTTCCAATGGTTTAATTATAAAATCCTGTCCTCTCTGTTATCTCTGTTGTTTTGTAAGTTGTCAGTTCTGCGCAGTGTAAATCTGACAGGTTTCATCATGTGGCTCGGGGTCAGAGGTCATCTGCTTGCTGTGAAGTCGTCTCTCATTACCACCCGTAGAGATTGTAATTAATCATCTACAGGATTAACAGAAAGAGCTGCGGGAGGCCCAGTCTCCCTTACACACACCTACAGGGCCTCGACATGAGAGAACATTAAGTCATTTGACCCACTTCTGAAGTGTGCCGTCACTTCTGTGAAAGCTTTAAAAACAAAGTGAATTCTCAGCCAGTGCAACCTGGAATTAAATACACAGCAATGCTGAAGGACTATTGAAGGGAACTCAATAGGCCTATATTAAAATATTCCTTTTGATGAAATTGCAGTATTTTACTTTTATTAATTAGCAGCCATATCACCCTGTAGCCCAAGACTGGTTGCCCACTGAAGCTAAGCAGGGTTGAGCCTGGTCAGTACCTGGATGGGAGACCTCCTGGGAAAACTAGGTTGCTGCTGGAAGAGGTGTTAGTGAGGCCAGCAGGGGGTGCTCACCCTGTGGTCTGTGTGGGTCCTAACGCCCCAGTATAGTGACGGGGACACTATACTGTCAAAAGCACCGTCCTTCGGATGAGACGTTAAACCGAGGTCCTGACTCTCTGTGGTCATTAAAAATCCCAGGATGTCTTTCGAAAAAGAGTAGGGGTGTTTGATTTTTTTTTTTTTTTTAATTAATACTTTTATTGAGCAAGGACACATTTGATCAATAAAAGTATTAATTAAATTGATCAAAAGTGATATTAAAGACATAATATAGTAATATAACAGTAATATCATACATAACAATATAATAATCGTAATATAATACATATAGGGCCAGATTTACTAAGCAGGGCAAATTAGCATTAGAGCACAATTCCATAAAAGCGCCGATGGGAGGGAAAATTCTGCGTGTGATTTACTGACAATGCACACATTAAAGATCACAGACGCAGCCAGATCATTTCCATAATGACCAGCACAATCTACCAAGAGCAGCGCAAATTACCGCCTGCTTTAAGACATGCTTTTTGGGCATTACATAATAAAGCGCAAATGTTAGTAAATCATGTTGCATGATTCATTTTAATACTCTCCTCCCATAAATTTTGCGTCGGAAAGGGAAATCCTACAAATGCATATTCAACAAGGTCAGGTACAAAAATATCTGTGTACATGCCTTTTTTCAGCGCTAATTCTTCCCTGTGCGTCTTTAGTAAATCCTAACTGTACTATTTTAATGCCAAAAAATGGTTTGCGCTGACGCAAACTGTTAGTAAATTTGGTCCATAATGCTGATGAATATTTCTATTTCATATAAATGCTGTTATTTTGAACTTTGCATTCATCAAAGAACTCTTAAAAATATAAGTTGCGGCAAGTCAGCATATTAGAATGACTTCTGAAGGATCATGTGACACTGAAGACTGGAGTAATGATGCTGAAAATTCAGAAATAAATTACATTTTAACATATTAAAATAGAAAACAGTTATTTCACAATATTATTAATATTTCACAATGTTACCATTTTTACTGTACTTTTGATCAAATAAATAAAAATATCACTGACTCCAAACCTATATCAGAATATTATTTTTGTTTCCTTGTTATCCATTGTAAAAGTTGTTTATATATTAAATAACCTTGTAATAAATGGCTGTTTTTACATAATCCAATCAATAAAAAATCTATACAAATGAAATTTACTTAATCTCATTAATTATTTTTTCTTTTTATTTGGAACTTGATGGACGCAAACCTAAAGATAAGATTACATTGAATGAATGATAAGTTTGGCAACAGTGCAAAAACAACTTCTTATTTTGTAACAGCTGAGTAAAAAAAAAGAAAATAGCACCAGACAACAGACCGCACATAACTGATGAATTCTCCAATAGAGAGGCAAAATGCATAATGCTAAACAATTTCCAGCAAAAAGATCACTTAAGTTCTTCATCTTGACACATTTCCATCACAAAGAATTCTCTACTGCGGCACACTGGTACATCTCTACTGCGGTATAGCAACATACTGGTTAACATGTGTCTACCATCAGATCATGCTGCCTAGCTCATTTACATACTCAATGGCATTTTTTGTCTTTTTATAGCAAGAAAATGGAGGCGCAAACCAAGATTCAACAGACTCCCAAACTCCCCCAAAAACTTCCAGAAAATTTGTGAGGTATTTACATTCCTAACTATTATAAATATTTGAATTAAAGTGAAATGCTGGACTGACAGTAGTGTAACCCAGCTCTTTTATTATTTCTCTCACTGGAGACATTGATCTGTTTGCAGTTGCTCACTGTAATAATGAAAGCACAATCTTTGCCCTGCTCAAATTATATCATACTGTTGTTCTCTTTGATCAGCTCTCTCTCCATCTCCTTTGATAAGAGTCCCACATCACCCTCAGCAACCAGCAGACTGGTTTCTCCACTGAGCCCCAAGTCTCAGCCCCCTCAGTCCCCGAGGGCGGAGTCACCACACAGCCCCACCCACTCCAGCTCTATGAGCCCCACACCGAATGGAGACACAGCGGTGAGACAGACACAGCTCTGCTGTCTTGTTTAGTATAGTTTCCCTACAGACACGACACCACGGTACGACAATAGTCATACCATGGTACTCTGACATAGTCAAACCAAAATTTATTCAGACACCCTCAACATTTCTCACATGATCACAGTTTATTCGCTATAGTTTAGAAAATGGTAATAAAATATGACAAGAACTCAAGAGTTAAACTGTATGGAAGCGGAATAATGACAATAGTTTTTGAAACATAAAGCATGTTGAATTCCACAAATCGAAAAAAAGATGCATTGCAATTACCAGTGCTTGCATTTCAATGCCTTGTATTTTCAGGGCTTGCATTTTTAAGTCCTGAAATTTAACATAGTTGTTTATTTAAGCTGTGAATATTTCAATTCAAAAT